>JAQFZC010000014.1:0-140786 GCA_034695205.1 Dicyrtoma fusca
AGAATAGTATCGTATCGGCACACAAGCATAGGTAGTTATATTGACATAAGTAACTTGAGATCTTCATACCTAACCAAGAGAGCTAGTACCTTCGGCGATTATTGCATTAGATGCGTAATCTATTAGTTATTCATATTATCTGGATATCTATAGTCTCAATAGTAACAATGGCTTGATAAAGTCGTTCTGTACAGTACAAATTAATAATAACAGTATGCATTCTACCTAAGCGATGACTGATGAAATTGAGAGTAGAATTAATTATATTGACAATCCACTGCTCGCCTTGATATTAGTTTTGCATAGCAAAATACTTGATCGAATTATTAGATTCAATGATTTAATTTTAATGGAAGGCTTCCGTGGTCAACGCCTACATAATCTAATTGAGTTAGATGTTTTCATAATTTACATAAATTGGATAGTGAACTACGAAGTTACAAGGGGTAATTGTAGGGATCATGTAAAAGACATAAAATCCATGATAGAACAGGGCAATTCATCAGTTGTACACGTTTGTAGGTACATTGGTAGTTGGTATACATTACGTCTATCCCTGTGTATGTATTCCCTCATGCTGCTGTTGTATGATGTAAAGATTATGATTTCCAATTATTATTATCGTTCATCGTAGAGCGTATCCTTTGATTGAAACTTAAATTCCATACAATTTAGAACTTTCTTCTCCCCTGTGACTTTCAATAATTTAATTAATGTAATTTAGCCAATTAAACTTTGATTTTATGACTCCATATTTCTGACAGTTAATAGTTTCTTCTAATAGTGTAAATGCAAATTGTAATGAGTGTTGATTATATTGTGTCTGACGATGAGAATTAAGTGTGGATTCAGAATTCAGAGGCGATGGCTTCCACATGTAGTGGGTTTTACCTTTGATTATTCTTGCTTTCTTTTGCAATCACTGAAGGCGAAGGTGGATTTGTATTTGCACGCATATAATTGTTTGACATTACATATACTTACATTAAAATAGCAAGGAATATGTTGAGTAGGTTGTAAGTGAGGTTGCAGTTCGTTCGTAGTTCGTACCTAAACAATGATAATTATAGTGCTTGTAATACTATACGTGATGCTTCTTATCATTTGCGTATATTTCTTTGCATACATAAGTCATACATACACAAAGTGACGGTGCGGTGGGGCTAAACAATGTGCCTGCAGAAATTCTCTTTGAAAGGAAGAAATTAAATGGATCTGCTGTAGACGTATATGTAGTTGGAAACTAAACTCCTGACAGAAAACAAATTAATCATTGAAATGAGACATGAGGCTTCCTTCCAATTTCAAATTTAATCAGATCATTTATTCCTCAATACACAAACTTAAAGACAAACAAGCGAAAACAAATTTAAACGCTTATAATCGTAGCATTACAGGTACTACAACGCTACTGAAAAGTCCACACTCGGCGCAGCGAGAACCCGTAGGCTAGTAAAAATGAAAGTCGAATTAATGTTGATTCTTTTGGGGCATAAAACGATGAAATTCACTCTTGCTTCCATTTTCTGTATAGTTAAAAGTTTTAGTAGGTAAGTAACAAATCATTTTAGGATTATGCATAGTAGGTCGAGCAACATAATGCGTTCATACACTGATTTTTCTGATCTCTCCATGATTCAAATTAATGCCAAATTGTATACACTTACTCTACTTACCTATTCCAAACCCATAATGTAACAGTACAACAAAGAGACTACAACGGTGTACTAGCAAATCCCATTGATTTGTTTTATTTGTGTTACATAGTATTTTAGCGGATTAATTAGCCACATGATAAGGTGTGATACGAATCTGTAAACATGATGAAAGTTCCGTTTGGTTTCAACATTTCATAGTAATCCTCGGAAGTTAGAATGGTATATGGAAAAGCTTGTTTTGTTTCGTATTATTTTTGTGAATTTTCAATGAGTCTTATTTACGAATTATTTAGTGCTAATAAAAATACACAGACATAAAAAAAATACGGAAATAAGTACAGTGAAGCAGCGGTATATTATCTACATCTCTTCAAATTATCTCCCGGTTGTCTACTCCAGAAGGATGACACACAGAGCTTGGTTTATCTGGGAACCCATACTCCTGTCTATGAGGACCCCAAGGCTGGCCCCATGGATTTAAAAATATAGAATTGTGTGCTCTTTACTTCAATTCATTTCTATCTACGGTCCCCACTATGTCTGTAGAGACTCATAGATGACTCATTTAATTATGGCATTTCAAAGGTGTCAACAATAAGTCCAGGAAGTGAAATGCATTGAAATTAAATTTGAAAGTTTATCACTTCACTCGGCACTCGTAGTCTACCTACCTACCTACATATATGTAGAAAGATATGCGCTCGTGATAAATGTATGTACAATTCGTAAACTGTGAGGTACTATAGTATACATACTATACTTATTGTTAGTATGTGTATCAGGTAAATGTAGTAACGAAATGTGCGTTCGGATCATGGGAAGGATTTTTTCGAACAAAGTACTGTACTTGTTGAGGCATAGGAATTTGAATTGTGAATTAATTATCATTTCTGTATTTTGCCTATTTTTTGTGGGTAGTGCACTACTGTAGATTGTTGGCATGCTGTTTGCAAATCAATTGTATTAGTTTACACGGTTGTTTCATCTTCATATTTTTTTATTAGTGGTCATTCGTCGTTTCAGTGCATAAAGGAAGAGGCTGAGGAGGCCCAAGTGGTTCTCAATCTCAAAATTGTCCATCGCTGCCCCTTCACTTGACTCACTCAGGACCAGCGTCGCCCGTAGTATGAACCCCGTTCGTCAGCTATTTCTATGCCAGTGCTGTGCACAGTTTGATGCTAAAGGTGACTATGTGTAAAAATGTGATCCTGTGTGAGTGTTCAACCAAGCTCACATCCTCACCGGAAGTAGGGCTGCGAAAAATGGTAAAATATTTCACTTTGCGTCGTTTGGTCATCAGTCATCAGGAGACAATAATCACAGACGCACTCATATTGCTTAGAGAGTTAGACACTACATACGCTAAAGCTATTTCGATTCATTTCAATATCTGTAGGCAGTCACCACTGCACTCCTGCACTCTCCTCACCCCCACCACTTTGTCTTTTTGTCCTCACAGTTCAGCCCAGTGTACAGAAGTACTGCTTAAAGCTCACACCGCAGTACCCACTATAAGTATACGGCACTATTCTATTATTACTGATTATCTGTAAGCCTACATCATTAAAGTATCATGAACCTAGTCGAGTTCGTATAATTAGTAGGCTAAAAAGCTCCCATATATTGACGTTTCACCCTTAAATCTCAATACCTACGTGCACACGCACTATGTAGGTATACCTACCTAAATAGGTTTGTACGTGCCTGCCTGTTGTGCCTAGCTATCCATAATGCAAGTCACTCGAGTGTTAAGGTTTACTACAAAACCAAGCCAAATCCCTCATCTGTACTTTGTAGTTATCCTTAGTTCTGTCAAGCGGCTCTATCTGTTGTATAATAGTTATTACATGAAACTCTTGTTGATAAATCCAATTTAGACTTTAAGCCTTAAGCCTTTTTAATTCCAAATGTGTCAGTCCCCTGTACACCGTATTCGTTAGCGTCTCCGTACTTCATAAAATACCTCGTGAAACTTTTCCTCTACTTCCTCAATGATACACAATTTCCAGTTGAAATGGTTCACGACATTTAATTGGATTGCACTCGACTCATTGCATGCTATCCGGCACTATGTGTACACACTACGATCCCTACAGTTGTGAATTTGAGCTCGTGTCCGTCTTCCCTGGCTAGCTTCCTCCACGTCACGGCAATCCAATTTCCATTTCCATGAAAAACTGCATTATTTGAGAAATAAAAAAAAGTTATAGCTATCCACTTATGGGGAGCTCTTTTAAAAACATGGTAGATCTAAGAGTGGAAGTTATCATTAGTGTTTTAAGGTTTTTTAGGTAATAATATGCCAAAGTGTGTGTAGATGGTTACACTTATAAAAAATTTACTTAGTAGGTTGAAAACAAAGGTTGAAGAATGGGAGGAAAGCATCGGTAGAGGAGTGACACACACTACTGACACTTTTATTTTACCCTCATCACCTCATGCTCTGATTTTGCTCCTTATTATGTATAAATAGGCAGTCATTAGATGTATATGTACCTGTGCACACCGACTCCCACTATCACCCGCCATACGCTATCAAATAAATGTATCTGTAATTAATTTTCCTTTCTTCACCTACTGATAGCTTCCAGTACTAGTGCAACAATACCTGTAATAGGCAGCATTATTGTAACTTGTAACAGTAGACGCTATCGTACTGGCTGTGCGCCTTTTGCTTGTGTGGACCATCATCGGCATCAGATAAGTCGACGTCTCTGTCTCCAATCCTAATGCAACCTCAACCCTCAGTTTTTTGTTCTCATCACTTTTACCATGTCATCCTCCGTACTGCTCTGTGGGTTCTTATATTAAAAGAATTAGAAAACTGAAAAGTATACACTCATCATCTGCATACGGAGAGTGAGTAATTACGACTCCATGCAATTTATGTACACAAAGAGGAAAAAGTAAAGAAATCAACGAGGCCGAGCAGACGATGGAAGAATAACAAAGGAAATGTAACAATACTCTGCGCTGCTGCTGTTGTTGTTGTTGTTGTGGTAAATGTGGTACATAGTTCATAGTTACATACGAATTACCTACCTTCGTCGCTTAAGAGGCAAAGTGATGCACATCCAATTTTTTCTAAAAAGCAAAATGATGCATATCCAAAGCCTAAAGTACGGGCATGAATTTGCATCATTTTGGTGTAAGCCCAAGCTGGATGTGCTTCCTTTTGCTCCTTAAACGACGCTGTGCGTGAATGCCTAGTAAAATATGTACTCGTACTGACAATAATATTATGTGTTATGGTAGGAAAAGTAGTATTGAATGGAGAGAGAATGAAATGGGAGACTGAATTGTTCATGTTGATACAGTGTTTGGTTTGGTAGCGAGTGTAACATGGAAATGTTCGTAATGCTCGGAGTTCTTATTCTCATTGTCAGAAAACAGAGTAATCTTGATTGTTGACAATCATCATGCATGTCTAATGACTAGTCAGCTTTGCAGTCCGTCTCAAGTCATTTTATTTTATCCGCAGTCCGTACCAGACAAGGGGGTAGGTATACCTAGGTACGCTTCACAATTTATAAAACATTCTAGACTTAATTATGCATATGCATTCTGCTATAATTACAATCACAATACTTTAACTCGCCTTCCTTCTCCATGAAATTAAAATTGACAAGAACCACGACTATGTTGCCTTTGCCCCGGCGGCACAAGAAGACTTTGGAGTACAAGCACATATACGTGCGTGCATCTACCTATCTACATACTATGAGCATTCTGAGCATAGTATGAATTCGTTAAGTTTTAAATGATTTACATTTACTACAAATAATGTACAGGTAATAACACAGACATACAAAATTCCTAATCAATATTGTACCTAAGAACACAGCCATAAAAGTTCCTATTCTACACAAAGGTATACTCATGCTCGATCTACCTAGTTCTAAGTTCAAAGAGATCTTGTTGGTGGGTGATAGTTTTACACTGAAATCGATCGATTTCTTTTTGCACTCATTGCTATAATAGTCTAAAAATAAAACATTTTCCCAAGCTGTTTATAATAATCACTATAAACGGTTTTGCAGTTCTAATTTTTTATGAACCATGTATGTACAGGATCGGGTCCGGGGTACATATTACTACATCAATTAGGAGTACAGTAAGCTGTCTTCTTATCGGTAGTATTATCAGAAACTGGTAAGACATCAAAGACTAAAGAGCTGCTACGGTACAGCAAAGTTGAACGTTGTAAGTATAAGACTAATAGAAGGTTAAGGGTCAACTAGGGGTAGAATTGAGTATGTACTTCCTGTAATGACTTGTTTCATAGTTGTTACTAAAGAAGATCGATCAAGAAAATTGCAGATCATCGCGGTAGGTTGTACAGGTTATAGAATTTGGATTTAAAAGCAGTGCAGTCATAACGTCATACTACCTGAATCGTTTACCTACTACATATCACCTGGTGGCACCAAAAATGAAGCCCTGCTACATCCCACATAACTCCAGTAAGTTTATTAACTTGAACTGTTCATGTGAACATCCGCATTTCGGCATAATGAAATGTAATTTAATATAGATGCATCACATGGAGTAATTGACTCCATTATTATCACGCTCACTGACCTTTTATAGATGAGGTGGGCCGGTAATTTCTGATAAGGTAGTCTTATTGTGTGGTCACTTGAGCTGACGTGTGTGTCTGCCTGTCCGTTCCTCCGACTGACTGGTACTGAATCTGCTGAACAGGATCTAAAAGACACTATTATGCTCATTCCTGCATGGCAATTTGACATGACATGGCATGGAGTAGAATGGTAGAGCTGGCAAATGGGGAAAAAATGATGAGGATCGATACAATAATATAAGTAACGGTTTCCTCTGGTCCTCTCGTTCTGGTTAACATGTGATTACTGTTCAGTGTGATCCCAAAGCAGGACTGCGATGCACACAAGTGAATCACACTGAATGAATCCTGAATGCAACAAGTACTTCGTACGTGTAAGTATCTCTGCTTTTGTGCCCTCTTCATAAAAATGTCACCAAAGAGCTCTTCACGTCGGAACAGAAAATCATACAGCAGATCATTTCAAAAAGCTTTTCATTCTTTCCATTTTCTCTGCCTGTCTCTAATCTCAAATTTTCTATCGCTCCATCCTCCTTCACTTCACTTAAAATAAAAAAAAACTAATGTATCCATCCCTCCCTCATCCTTACTTACTGGTACTTTGCTTTTGAAACTTGTGAATTACTTACGCACCACCAAGTCCACAGTCCCAAGAAAAATGCCTAGACTGACTCTGTAGCAAAGGGATGTAAAAAGTATTTTGTGGTACACACTACAAGTGTATATTGTAAAGGATTTGTAGTCGACTCCCTTCTCTTTGTCAATCGTCAGTTGGTAGAGATAGGGCTCAGTTGCTACTTCTGTTCTGAGAGTGAGTTTAGTTGTTCAGAGACAGTCGGTGAGAGGAGGTGTGTGTTTCACTATTTCTCTTTCCCTTCCACTATACTGACGAGATCAAGATCGGACTCTTTAAAATCATCTATTTAAATCCAACTACAGCAGATTCACTTAAATGCCTCAGTACTGAGCATTGCATCCTTTTGACTGGAAAAAAAGGGAATATAAAATGAGAGCTTGGAAGGGATTTTGTGTCCACTTACGACTTGTTATTACGGTCTACAGGTGATTTTGGAACTTCCTTTTATGGTAGTTGCATAACGCTGAACGTTGAACGTGCCCTGTAGTTCAATGTGCATTATTTTATTTACTGCTTATGCTACTAGTGGTGCATCTCTTATTTTCGGAAGGGGACTCAATCACTCCATCGTTGACTCTGAACTGATCGAAAAACGAGTTGTGTACATGCCTACACCTAAGATACCTATGCGGAGTCGGTGAAAAAGATTCGGTAATTTGACTGAGCATTGAGGGACATTGTTACTTGGGTTTTGTTTAGAAGTACAATAAGCAATAAGTGTTGTTGTGTTACGGCATTGCGAGCAAAAGATATTTTCAAAATCCAAAATACTCTTCCTAAATAAGATAAATAATAAATACCTACGGTAATATTGATGCTAAAAACAGAATTATAATTTGGAATATTGGAACAAATTAAAATCCGTGCGTGTATAGGTACATTGAGAGGTCCATGTACCTTCTACATACGGATTACGGATACGTCCAGTGAGTGCCAGTGAGTAAAAGACCGCTCGACCGCTGCTGCAATGATAATAAGTATAGAATATGTGGTGTTATATAAATATTAAACTTTCCGGTGAGTGATTCAAAGTCAGAGTCTAAATTCTTCAACATCTTGCACAACAACCAGCAAGAAAGAGCAATAATTGTAGAGCAGAGCAGAACATACATAGAAATGAGGAGAAACAGTGAGAAGTGAGAAGAACAGCAAGAGTATCAAACCGTTTCAAAAAGTAAAATATAAAAGAGGATCTATCCACCTTTATAGTTTTTGAAGTGCTCAACATTGAAGATTGAAGATTGAGACGATGAATCTTGGCTTGACTTCTTTATTCATACAGTAATCAGGAGTAATAATAATAAGCAAGGCAGCGGCGTCATTGTTATTGTTACGCGTATAGTTCATATTCTTGTTCTTTTATAAACTATCTCACAAACTCTATTTTAACTGACTTGTTACTTGCTACCGATACCGACTGGGGACTTCGACCACGGCTAGCTACTACATGCTAAAATAGTACTGCTAGGAGTATTGTACACTGCCATCCACGATACGCTCTTGTGCTGCATTAGATCTGCTTTACGATTTCATTAGGAATTTTGGGACTTGGAGCTCATCCCTGTGTGACTGACTGTGGACAGAGTAAAACTTGTTTCAAAGTAATATTAAAGATTACAACCATATAACATTCCCAAGGATCCAACTTGAATCTCCGCACGGCTTGGTTTGATTTGATACCGTTCAGCCTGGGCCTCACCAAAACACTCACAATCAGCATCTTTCATTGGACTCGTAATAATAATTATAATATATGAAATAACTACCATTTCTTTTTACATTGTGGACATTCCATGTAATTACTGTGTGAACAGCCGGCTTCCTTCCTTATTGCCATTGCACATAATAATACTGTATAGCATTAACCTTATATAAATGTACGTGGAGGCGATCTCACTTTACTCCGTCCGTGTACTTAATCTTATCTACAATCTTAAACAAGTGAGTTGTTAGTGGCTCGTCTTCGTTATTGCCCTGTATCCCTACAGACAGGTGCATACTTTTGATTCGAATAGGCTTCCTTCGTCTTGTGAGTGCTCCTTCGGTTGTTATCTATCCAAAGTATTTAGCAGGAAACTAAAAACCCCGAGCGAGTTATTGCCATAAATACAGACACTAGCTATACATCTCTTTGGGGAAGGAGTCAGAAATCGAATCGTTAAATAATTACTGTCATAAGTATTAGTGGTGGGTGGGGAAGAATGGCTTAATTCATTGGGAAAAGGGATAAGTGTGTACTTTGAGTGGAAGTGACTCCGTATCTGTCTGTTGAATCTTGGAGCTATTGATGACTTTGTGAGAGAGAGTGCTGGAGTTCCCTATGGGTTGGGAAAAGCCTTCAAATTGATCTGCAGATTGCGAATATATCGAGAGAGAAATTATTTTGAATGTCTCGGCCCTGGTTCTGAGAGTTCTGATGGTTCTTGTGTCTGGTCCAGACTCTGTGATTATGAATGGGCTTCTCTTAACCTGACTGCATATTGTCGTTGAGATCACTCCTGTTCCTTTGATTTGTAATTTCAAACAATAAAATTACCGGTCGAATTGATCGGTCGCTGTGGAAACTATTCGATCTCTGTAGACTATCATCAAGAGCATGGGTATGGGCGACAGTAAGAATCGACCACCTAATCGTCTCTCCATTTCCATTCTTATCTGCTTCAACATTGTCTTCGCGGTGAGTTTACGAATTATGCTATGTGTACATGTGTGCGTGTTTCTCCGTACTTACGCATATTATAACACAATAACAATTAGCCGAGGAAATTAAGTAGATTATGAAATTACTGTAATTATATGATTTGTTCTTTTTATGTGCTTCAGCTCTGCGGAATAGCCATTCTGACTTTGGGAATCTTAATTCTGAAGGATGTGGGCAGACAATTATTATTTAGATTAGTTTCTCCTGGTTCTTCCATAGTTGGTCAAGTTGGAAGTTCACTTCTTGCCATTGGGGCATTCGGATTCCTCACTGCACTTCTTGGATGCACCACTGCCGCACGAAAATGCTCCATTGGATGGGTATGTTCTCATCGAGCCTTTAATTCTGCCATGGATTTTTGAAAGTAGCATTATACTGCATAATTATCGCATATTTGATTTCATTTTCATCCAATCGTAATTAGTACTACTACTACCACTGAGCGTAAATACTAATCGTAAGGCTACATAAATTTCCCAGTAGGTACCTACACATACCTATTTATTCAATTCTAGGATTGTAATTCTTTGTCTTGTCCTTTCGTTTATTATCTGTATAAATTGAGACGAGGTTCATCCCAATAATCCTATTAGCAAGTTGTTTAGCTCCAGGCTTAATAAACTTAAAAGAAACATATATTTATATATGCATATGTATGTATGCTCTAAAAATGTAAGTATCGCATTTGCCATTACAAACATTACAGCATCACGTTGAAGCTCTGTCATTTCTTTTAAAGAACAATGTATAATAGGTGAGTTATCGTTTAGCTTATTTTGTATTCATCCAATGAAGCTGATAATATCGTAGAGGGATTCGTAAAATAATTTAAGTATTTATTTCGATGCTATTGCATAGCTGTAGGGAGATACATCCTTACATATTTTATGACATAGAAGACAAGTTTTACAGCTTAATGATGTTTTTGTTGAGGAAATGTGATTGTACGGTATGAGATGATTTTAATCGCATAATATATTTTTGATTTTTTGCTCAATTTTTCTTTTACTATGTAAAAAATAATTAGAATAATACATGTATAAAGTAATAGCGAAAAAATAAATCGCTATTCGTTCACTTCACCTCCATTGTTGAGTTAGAATCGAAATGTATTTTGTAATTGCGAAAACAACTGAAAGGACTTCAACGTGTGTCTATTGCTTGATATTTTCCCATCAGAAAGGGAAAAATTGAGATTTTTAACTCAAACGTGTAATTATTATGGGCTCACGTGTGTTCATCAAGTACTTACGGGGATACTGGGATTCTTAGTTCTTTCTACATACTCATTGGTATATACCTATACCTATATATATACCACAGTACGAAGACTGACTATTACAGACATGCAGAGTTGCTACGCGTTTCTCTTTCGTTTGATATTTTTATGAGTCTCCAACACAAATGGGGAATGAGAGCAGTCGGCTTCATATTTGTATACAGGTACTCACGTAGCACATTAGTTTCTGTAGTTTCGTTCGTATTCGGTTGCATTTCTGGCATGATTGCGACGAAAACGGAGGTAGTTGTCTATATAGCCTATGTATAACTAAAGCTCGTTTTTATGACGTTGCTCAACGTGTTTCCGTATTAAATTTGACCAAATTCAAGTTCTATTAATGTGAACTTGTAGAATTTTTGGGAAGTTGATGAAAATCATGTCAAGATGCTTACGATAATGAAGTAATGGTCATGTAATGTGTTATTATATTGCTTTCTTTTCTCCCTTCTCGACAGTACATCAGCTGCGTCTGCCTCATTCTCGTGGCAGAATTAGCCCTTGGAGTTTCTTTCCTATTTTTCCATGACTCTCTGGGTAAAGATTTGGAGACAACTAAAATGGTTGCAACCCTCCAAGCTGCTTATGGAACGGACCAACCCTTTAGTCAGTCCATGGATTTCGCTCAGTACAAAGTACGTGGAAGGGCTTGATTTATTTAGTAATCATTAAATCATATATATGTTTGTCCTTGTAGATGGAACCTTCCAAGGAAGCTCGGATTTTCCATGCATGTCCCTATATATGTGTGTACAATGCAATGTGCGAACTGGTGGTTTTAATTAATTTTGTTTTTTTTAGTTTAATTGTTGCGGAATTGAGAGCGAAGCGGACTATGAAAAGTCCTCATGGCGAAGAGATGGACTTGGCGGGAATGAACTTATTTACCCCCTCACCTGTTGTCCACTTGACGAAGTGGCCAGTGACTATCCACCTTTCATGAACCCCATTCCACTTAATAGCACAGCTTGCCAAACACCCACCACATTCATCAACGCCAATATGAGGACACATCGTTACAAAGAGGTAATTATATCATTAGTCCACGGACTTATCCTCCATCGTCCTGTGCCACATACAAAAACGTTCATAAACATTCACATTCCCTTTAAAATCACAGGCACAGATGTTCCCCTTTTGTTTTCAAAGCTTGTGCTTACCAAAGTAAACATGTTTTAATTTACTACTTTAACATTTACTCTCTTTGCGTTGGGCGTCTCGAACCTTCTAGTTTATCTGTATTTTTGTTCTTGTGGTGAAGCTTCGATTCGTTAAGAAGCTGTTAGAAGGAATCATAATTTATTTAAATAATGACATCCGCAGTACATTAGGGAGAAATATGTGTGTCCACACACAGGGGATCATGGTATTGCATACAAGTACTGGCTGGCTCTCATGAAGATTATTGCATGGGTCATTTTTTGTGACTGAAATGACTTCCAAAGTCAAAAATGTATGTTTTATGTGGGAGAGATGAAGTGGTGTGCGTGAGACAGAGATAATATGCAACATGAAATCTTATTAGTAAAGTTATTAGGGGTTATGGTAGATGGGAGAAGCCTTATTTTCTATGCAATTTAATAACACACCAGATTTTTTACCGCATTAGTGTTTCACAATTTTACAGGACGGGGTGGCTATTTACGGTGGCTTCTTCAAAAAATGAGTACTGGCACACAAAAATCGCTAATAATTATTATATGAACGTAGGCTCCTACGTTTTTTCGCCTGCCAGTGAGATGCCTAAGTATGTATATAGTTTACGTAGTAGTTTCAGGGTTGAAGCAGTACAAGTAGATTCTCGGAGATTATTTACGCGCAGGTAGTCAGTTAAACACTTAAAATCATGTTCATGTTTTAGAAAATTGTGTATGTGTTTTGATGAATGTGAAATTGCCTTCTAATAGGTTATTATAAAGTTTGACGTTTGCCATCCCTTCACTCGTCATCTGAGAAGACACTAATTCGTGCCTATCACGGCTTATAAGTACCTTATAAATTACTTTGAGACTCCCATCAAAAGCATTCTCAGTTCTCTTCTCTGTACTCGTCCATATTAGTTCAGCTCTTAATTCGACGTTAGCACAGCTAGCTCATAGCAATCATCAAACAATATATTGGTATTTTCCGCTTCAACATTATTTTCTCTCTTTTTTTTTAATTTGCAACTCTCTTGTATTATGATCCTTGTCTACTTGTCATAGCAGACGGTACTCAGGGATTTCGTGAAGGCTCACGGTATGTGTTGGAAGCTTTATACCAGTAGGCTTAAGCTCTTTATTAGTTAGGATTCGCAGATGGAGGGAAGATTTACTTATGCGTGTAATTTCATTTCATATTTTCACTAAGCTTTATCCAAACGACGGAGGATCTATGAATCTCTAATGCATTCTATATGTACTGATGTGGGGTTGTGTACTTATGGTTTGTTTGTTAAATTTGTCGTTTGTGGTAGCTGGGACTTGTGTCGTTTTTTTTTCAAAGAACAACCAAGAACGTGAATGTGGTTTTTGTTTGTAGAAACTAGCGATTTCTTCATCATTCTTGGCTTCTTGTGCTTGTTGGATTCTCATGAGATTGTAATAGAGATCTATTAGGGGTTTGAGCTACCGGCTAGCAAGATGCTTCAAACACTGAGTAAAACATATGATTATCTGGTTAACAGCCGTGTAACAATCATTACAACTACCTGTACACCGCAGGCAGATGTGAATTAGGGATAATGTAAAAGCAATGTAAGATTTGGGAGAATTCGTCAACAGTTTTATTGCCATTTTCATTTTCATTAGATACTAAACCACATGTAGGTATTTATTTAAATACTTGCATAATTTCACAAGGAAATTGGAAATGGAAAATAAATGCTAAATGAATATTGGTGAAGGAGATTTAACACAGATTTTTAAAATACTTTACAGGGATGTCTGTCCCCAATCGAAGATTGGTTCAGGAAACAGACGTTGACGTTCGTCGGCATGGGCCTCACATTGCTCCTTCTTCAAATTGCATCCCTCGCAGCAGCCATTTGCATGTGCAAAAAGATGCACTAAAGACCACAGTCACTGACTAAGAATCACAACTTTTTCAGTGAGCAGTAATGACAGTAGATAGAAAACTTTAATACAAAAATGTTAACCTTCATGACGGGGACCTCCTGGCAAGTGGACAAGAAAGTCTGATGACCACTTACGACGGCAGTTGAGACGGTCCTATAATTATATGTACATTTGTATTCTGTATTGTAATATTTTTAGTAACCAGAATCGTATTTCGTATTTATCTATATCCCGGTCATTTTCTATTCGAAAGGATTGAAAAAGTTGTATGAAATATTAATAATATTTGTTACATCGTATTCGTATATGATTATTTTATCTTCATAATTCAGTCTTGATGTCATTTTGTTGTAGATGTAGGTTATAATTCTCTTTTCTGTACACGATCCTGTACCATTCAGCTGTACAAATTGTAATTGAAAAACAGCATTTAATCACTTTCGTATTAGTATTTTATAGAAAATAGTAGCTTTTCAGTATTAATTCAGTGATGAAACTTCATAAGTAAAGTCAATGGGTAGATTGTAAATATTATTGTTGCACATCTTGCACTTAAGAACCAATACATTATAGTCAGTTTAAGTAGAAGTAAAATGTAATTTCAGCTTAGTTATATCCAGGTAGCTACATTTCAGTTCAATTAGCACGTGCTATGCTACATACATATTGAGTTAAGACGCAACTGGTCACAATCGCATCTTTAGATTTTCTTTTAAAAAAATAACAGTGATAATGATTGATGACGAATAGTGGTGACAATCACGTGTTTTGTTGGCCTACTTTAATGTTAATCTCTATTTAACGCGAATGATAATTTTACAATTCATGTAAGCACTCGTCTTACATACTATAAAGTTCCCTCAGTTAGAATGTTATTTGTGTATCGAATATGTGTGTTATATATGCGAATGCTGGATGTTGCAAAGTATGATTGTCATGATGAATGTATGTTTCCATGTTTAATTGTCAACTTGAGCGTCTCTTTTGTAAACTCTTCACGAATGAACCAATGAAAAAAATAACCGAAATAAATACCAGACTAAAGCTACAAAACCAAATACAATAAAGTTGAAAAGTACAGTGCGTGTAGTAGGAAAGACGCAGTGTTGTAAAGTTGTAATAAAACATTTAATTTTGAATCAACTCGTCTGTATGCATTTCATATGTGATTTGTCATTTTCAGGATGTCTTTCATTTTACGAGGTAGTTTCTATAATTGAGGGAAAAATCTGTGCAAATATTTATTATTATGCATCTCTGCAAGCGCAATAAGTTACGTATTTATTATTCACATTTGTATATATATTATCACGGACAAATATTTTCAATTATATATCGCTTACTTAGCTTACTAGCTAATTAACAACGACTTTCTTCACATTATATTCGAAACTCTGATATTACAACTGGTATAGAAACAAATTGTGAAAACGGAAGAGCTTTTAGAACTGACTAACTGACACAGCCGAATGGTTTTAAAAAAAATACTCAAATACTCATCATTCTTACAATTTTTCGAGTCAAGTATACTTCGTTCACACAGTTCGCAGTTCGCACAACCATGTATTTTGGAAACAAGGAGGAAAATCTACACGCAGTCGACTGCTCATATCATACACATATATCATAATCATCGTATTCGTTGTTAAATAGTTCAATTCCGATTAAAATTAAAAAACCAACATATTACCATTTCCATTCCTTTTGTCATCCAGTGCAAACGAATGAAACAAGTTTCAATAAAATAAAATTCCATCCACTGCACCTACAAAGGTACACTTTTTTTTTATCTCCTTACGCCGTTGAAGTCATCAGTATAAAATAATTCCAGATATAAGTTAGATAAGCAGTTTCCTTTCTACATAATATTTTACAGATATTAGTCTATTTAGTACTCGTATGAAAAGACAGAGTTCTAGGAGTGTTACAACGAAAGTCACAAATTAATACTTTGAGTCAAATACAATAATTGACGGAATTATGTAATAGAATTGAAAAGACAAACAATACTAGATCTATACGAAATTAAGATCAAAGGAAGGTTACAGCGGTATTTATACTTTCTACACGTGATACTAGTAAATCAAAATAAAGCACATTTATTATATTACATTATTTATATTTTATGAATGCTAATAGGAAAATAATATAAATTCAGCACAAGGTAGGTAACTAACAATACTAATAACGATAATTTATTGTTGTAACTATTTTCGTTATTTTAATAGCTCTATCATGAGAATACATACAAAGTTTCAATGTATGTCATTAGGTAAATGCAAAATAATGAAACTATATGAGTCATTTAAACAATTAAAAACTACAAAATAATTATAACTCGTAAAATACTTGCTACTCCCTTTTTTTTTGGTTCTCAGTACCCAAGACAATGATAATTTTTCATTAGCAATTAACCTTTACTGCTTATCAATTGTCGATTGTAACGTAACACTAATAACACGCCCTCGCGAAGAAGAATAGCAATATAAGAGTATATTAGGCTGTATCCAATTAATTGTCTTCGGATCCACAAGTTTACACAAGTTGACCCGATGAACCGTGTACTACTAACTAAAAAATGTTAGCCTACTAATGTATTTTTACATGTAATTATCAGCTGTACAGATTGTTATCGGGAGGTAAACTAAATACAGTTGGGCCGTAATTTAATTAATTAAAAAATCAGCCCACTTGATGTAATTATACATGTACGTAAAACAGACTGACTCTAATTTACAAAATGTTAAGCAAACATAGCCCCGATTTGATTGATTTTTACAATTACAACGGAATTTGCACTTTGCACACTCCAAATTAATTACTTCTTTTTTTTCTTTCAAGAAACTTCCATAGTCATTCCTCTTATCAAGTCTCTTCATGAAAATGATGCAGTTTAATAATATAGTTTCCATAGCATGTAACAATTTTCGTGTATTCTTAATACTTACCTATGTATATCTTAGTTAATATATTATTTATGATTACAGTCAGAAGGCAAAGCTTCCCAATTATTTTTTTTAGTAAATGTAGTCAAATATTAATTGTCCATACTTACTTGTGTTGTAAGTATGAGGGACTAGAATAGTAATTTCCTTTTTAATTGTTTAAATTAGCTAAACATCTATCTAATTGTAAGACTTAAGGAGTAGGAATTACATTTACATATTCTGTTTATATTAGCAATAGCATTTCAGCAACGATTTGTAGCACACACTAAGTGTTATAGTATAGTAACGCAATGTACAATTTTCATTAACAATAATAATTATTTAAGAAAACAACGTGCTAAGGAACATTTTGAGATATTTTCGTCGACAAAATATTCATGGCATGACCCATTCAGTGCAGCAGAGAACTCTTAGAAGTATATATATGTAGGTACCTATACATATGTACACACATTCACACTTTTTTTCAACAACCTGTCGAAATTATTTGACGAAACACATCATCCTGGTAATGGTTTAGTGTGTAGCTCTAAAAACTCTGCCTATTTACGGTACCAATTATATACATACTATGCTGTAATTGGTAATACACTATAGCGTCTCTTGTGATTTGGCCTGCTTATTGTGAAATATAATATGAACAACTAGTGAAATACTTCTCCTTGTTTCCTGAAACACTTTCTCTGTATCAGATATATGACTAAGACACTCTTTCACATAAAAATGAAAACTCCTAGGAAGAAAAAGTTAGTCAAGTATTATATTTTTCTACCATTTAAATTCAAACTACCTATCCGGAATCCGGACTATGGACAGTCCATTGAAAATAAAATCAGAGTTTTGTCAAGAATATTATTTCCTTTACACTTAAATAGTTTAGTACTGCTAGCCCATCACGTCTATAGATTTAAAACCAATGCTATATTATTATTATTTAACAATAAATGGTAGTAAATAAGCGGGAAGCGCGGACAAATCTTACAATCTTTTAAGTGTACTTATTGTTAGTTAGCGTTCACTACTTACATGTATCAAAGTACATACAGATACATTGCGTTATCCTAGCAATTCTTACTGTAACCATTAAGAGCAGTGTCATTTAATTCATTTACCTAAATTAGTCTGTGAGTTCTACATATATCGGTATTAATTTATGTATATGTCAGGATTATCCGTAGATTTTTCGAAATTTTCTAACATTCTTTAGCTAAGTATGTAAATTATATTATGTAACTATTTTAACTGTTTAGTATTCATTCACATACTCCGTCTTAAGATTTCTTAGGATTCTAAATTCTTAGAATCGAGTCTTGCGTAGTGTGGTACTTACAGGGAAATTAAGCTTGGAACGCTATACTTAGTGGAAACCTTCAAATTGAGTTTCAAGAGATTTATTAAAGCAATTAAGGCTGATTTATTTCATTATTGTAGACGAAAATCTGATCAACTGGAAGTGTGGAGTACTCGAATTTTCGATAATACAACTCTTACTAGAAGTTCCTAAATGTGCTATAAGAATTTCACAACTTTACAATAAATGAAAGGACTTTTGTCTTATTATTCCCTAACTGTCGGTGACGGTAATTCATAATGCACTTAAGCAAAGCGAAAAAGCACCGTGGAAGTTGCAGCAATGTAGATATATACATGAACATAGCATGTAGTAGCAGAGACGGATGAAAGTGTCATATTTTTAAAGTGATAGAGTATAAAACTTAAATCATACAACTTTGCCTTTTCAGTGCGTTTACCAATTTCCAAGACACAGAATGCATAATTATTCCCATTTAGGCCTGCTTTCTATTTTACGCTTTATCTGTATAAATATTTTAGTCCTTCGTTCCAATTGGACTGTTTCCCCTGTTTGGGAGTTGTTAATTTCACACAGAAGTATATATAGTAAAAATACAGACTGTGATTGAATTGCTCACAATAATGATTAGTTTATGTAGCTTCAGCGTCATATTTTCGCTTCTAGTGTTCACCACGGGCTTCGAAGACACAAGGACCAACTCCAATTGGCGTTAAAAAAACCCGGTTAACAAGATGTACTTGCCCTTGGAGAAAGGACATGAGCCACTTTCAATGATTCCCAAGGGCGCGACCTCCATGTTGTAGATTTTTCGTACATTTCCCTTATAGACCCGTGTTCAGCTGTGACAGTATTGTTGTAGCAACTTGCCAAATGATTATATGCGCCTTCTCTATTCGTAAAATGGGATCTACGGGGGACTTGAGACCTGGGTCGAATTCATCTCCATCTCCTGTAAACAACAGCGTCAACAATAAAAATGAATCCATTTAAACAAACTTCGTGTCTTTGATTCGTTTCATATACTATTGAAAATACAGCATACATGAGGTGAAATTTTTAGTTAATTGTGTGACCATATACACATAATGCTGCCAACAATTATTATTTGTACATACATACTCATCAATAGTCACATAGCCATAAAACTACACCGTGAGACAAAACTTGCTATGCAAATAGGAAAAGTGAATAACATAACGATTTAAACGTACATTCTGCAATTGAGTATTAACCATGAACCAACAACAATACGGGAAAATGTAAATAAAGTGTTACAACGTATTTACAAACTGAATTGTTAAAACTACCAACAGTAAAGGATAATAGAACCACAACCCACAACCTCGTACCTACTAATAGCAATAACATCAACTACACAGTACAATTCAAAATATATCATTCCGTCGAGCGGATTTTAGTGAGTAGATGAAAGTGAGAGAACACAGGAAAAAAATATGAAAAAGAAATTGTATTCCTATTCCAAAATGATTGTATTAATACTTGTAGACAATATCTCTTGGTTTTTTACTCGAGTCGTATGCAGCTTTCACATCAGATATGTGCACCATCCTGTTTTATATGCATTCCTATTACTTATAATTTCCAGAATATACAGCAAACTGGAAAATTTTCACCTACAACAAACTTGCAGGAGTAAGCTAGTAAAAGTAAAATACCACTCAAAAGTGCAAAAGTGGAAATAAAAAAACAACATTGTTGGACATTTTAAAATCCTTCCTATGCACATTATACAATGAGAAACAAACGATTCTAAAACCAAACATAAAAGATCTACAACAATGAATCTTTGTTGGAGAAAAATTTGCACAGCACAATACAGGAAGACACAAGAGACAAGAAGTGAAACACTGAGTTCACATGTAAGTACTTACGTAATTATACGGACACAGAAATTTTATATACACAGAAAAAAAAACAAAAAGTTAAGAACGAATAAAGAGATGAAAAAAACATACGACACAAAATGGTAGAACAAGAATAACTGTCTTTGAAGTTAAGAAATGAGAAACAAAAATCATTGACTTACATATAAACATACTTCATACTGACGTACTTTCCCTCAGACTTTCTCTCATTTAAAAACTGTTTTTTATACTTCCTGTTCTGTTTACTTGAAAAATGGATTCGCGTTTTAGTCACACCACTATAGACGTCTCGAGTATCAATCTCATCAATAATAAGATTACTATCTGATCACTTTCCAGTCCGATATACGTTACATTTGGGTTACATTACAAGATCGAACACCCGACCACAAAAGAAATGATTAAGACATAGTATTCGACGAATGAATGTGAACGTGAACGAATTCGAAAAGCTCGTAGAGGTTTCACAGATGTAACGGAGTTCGGAAGGTCAGTGGTGTAGATCGAAATCCACCGGTACATTTCACGTTTTTTTTTTTGCGTAATAGAGTGAACGGTTCACCACACAATGTAGAGAATACTGACTATTCTCACTTGATTCAATCACTCCAAGTTAATGTTCCACTGTCCAAGTTACGAGTACACGCAGGGACTCAGCTACATTTGCATGAGTAGAAAGTAGTCATACATTTTAGTTGGAGATGTGGACGTTGAAAAGGTTTAGTTTACTGATGAAAGCGGTCTTGTCATTTATACCTGTATTTACGCGTGTAGCAACTGGCTGCCAAGTGAACTGCACCTTTGTGTATAGTATTATATTGCACTTTTCGGCTCTCCTACTTCAAGCCTACTAATTAATACGTTGAATGCGGATTAAATAGCTACCAGTAAGTAAAATTGTTTTGTTCGTTGGTTGTGAGGTTGTTGGTGGGAAGAGTAGGCGTTTTGGGGAGCTTCTAATTGCCTTCACTATCTGTTGGAGTAGGAGTAAATCTAGGGAACTCGGAAAGGGTCATAGATGAGTGAGACGAGGGCTCTGTTGTAGAAGTCAAGGGAGCTGAGGGGTCATTGGGGTCAACGCCTGTCACAGGTTGAGGAAGTGAAGACAAGGGTTCGTTCATAGACCCTGTTTCTTGGGTATGTGGTTCGGTCCCTGTTTCAGTTTCTGTACATGGCGGATACTCAGATGAAGAATTTGACTGTAAGACCATGGATTCCAATAAGGAGTTCTGAGTATGAAATGACTGTGGTAGTTTCCAAACTATCAGGTGGCTCGCTGTGTCTCCATCCGCGTCGTCAACTATCGCCAACAATAGTACAACAGACATACATACAGAGATAGAAAATCAACAACTGTACATACATGACAGAACAACACCAAAAAAAACAACCAACAATAACAAACAAACATGAACAACCAACCAAACTCAACTGTCAAGTTCAAGACTAAAATAGCGACCTAAATTTACTTCTATTTCTAAACGACCGCTTTCTAAGAACCATATACCACCGTTCTCGGAATACCATTCTCCATGATTATATAGGCATTTGCTACAACTTGAAACCATCCCCAGTACCAGGAGAAGATCTACTCACATCACATTTTGCTAGTCTCTAGGCATCTCTATAGTTTTTGCACTACATAAATAAGACAATACGCTCTCATGCCCACAGTATTGCCGTTTGACCAGGAAGACAAAAATAAATAAATACTAACGAAATCATCATCTTGTTTTCTTACCGACTCGGAAATCAATGTAACCTTCTCCTCCGGATATCACCAACATAGAATTTGACTTGGGCATCGTTATATCATCATGTGGGTCGACTCCTCCTAAGTTCAGGACTCCAGAAGATCCTTGGTTGGAAAATATGAATAGGGAGTTGAAGTTCACAATTTTGGAGCGAAACGATCACGCCATTTAACCCACTGATTGATTTACTACTATTTTAAGGCGTAACTGTCCTTACCTGGAACTGCTACAAAGAATTTCACAGCATCCCTGTGTCCATGGAATGACAGCTGGGCTTGAGACATTGAACAAAATGGGATTTCCTTCCCCGGCTCATTGTTACCTCCACTCACGCGCACAACACTGCCTGGGCTTTTGTTTCCAATACTGACTGGATTGGGTAGCGTAGTTCCTTCGGACAGGGGCACTGAAATTATAACTCCATTACCAGTTCCGATCCATAGCCTCTGGCTTGCGACTAATAACGCTGTTATCCGAGCGTAAGAAAATCCTAGTTTTCCGGTCCCTATTGAACATCAACATTTCAAAGATGTTACAATTATATTGCCAATAGAGCATTTAAATCCCTGAATCATTTACACACGTATTTAACTCAAGCTCATTTTTGTATGTACAGTATGAAGACAGCCCACAATCAGAAAATACGTACCCAACATTTTTGATACGTAAGGTTCAATGTCTACGTCTTGTAGATGTTCGTGTGTTTCCGCATGATATAATCTCAGTGTTGAATCCAACCTTATGGATACCCACACACCATCTCCGCACCAAGCCATTTGTCGCACTTGACTTTCTTTTCTTGGATGAGCCTCAAATGTTTTCTATAAACAAGAAAATGATTAATTTTAAGGTGTGGGATTAATTTCAGTATCAGAATAATCAGTTGGCAGAAAAAGCTAAAGCTTTATGGCAACATAATTAAGGGTTCATGGCACGTTAACTGGGAACGCAAGAAAGAATAAAAACGTGCATCCTATATGTATGCGTGTATGTATAGGTATATATGTATATAGATAGAAGAATGCTGTTGCACTTACTTTAACGAGAAGAGAGTAATTGTCTACTACATGGATTTTATTTCGAAAACCACACCATATATCTTGATGAACTACGGAGAGGCAACGAATCGAATGATGAGGCTGCTGTCCCAAATCTAACAAATGATACCCAGACACATCCCACTGTCCATCGGGACCGCGTCTAAATATGGCGACTGTCCCGTTTGCCATTGAGACGTAAGTTCTCCCACGTAAATGGCTACACATAGAAAGTAGACGACAAAATGTATCAACTCTAATGTTATCTTAAGAGTATACATATTAAAATTACACGCTATTAATATTTTCACAGTTAAAAACTCACGCGATGGATAAAACCGAATCCGGAAGTCGCACTTTGTGAAGACACTTTTCCCATTGAGCTACAGCAGAATGTATATACACATAGCCACTCTGAGCTGCCAACCACATGGTGGGAAGCACACTGGACATTTTTACTTCCATGGGAACAACATTGCGAAGACTGCCACGTTTCCCATCAGACCCTTTGAACTGCTCATCTGACTGCTCCAAGGCGTCCCCACTGACTTCTACTTCCTTCCGCTGATCTTCACTGTCTGTGGCTTCCTCACCAATCTCATCAGTCTTGAACTCAGTCTTGGACTCACTACGTGATGTTAAAGCTTCTAAAATTGATGGATCGATACTAGCAGGATTCGCATCAAACTCTTCACTATTAACAAATATTAAACGACCAAATCCTTCACATTCTCCTGATTCTTGAGAAGGTTCAGGGGTAAAGTTTTCTAGGCCTTCATCTCTGCCAAGGTCATCCTCTTTGGATCCTACACAAAAATTCAAGGAATTAGTTACATATACTTTCTAGTCTCACCTAGTACGAGTAAACAGTTTCACGTTATCACTGTCGACACAATGCATACCGGGAACAGAGGTAACACACAGAAGATGGGAGGAGCAAACATCAAATGTCTGGAGAACATCTGCAGGTCGATTAGCATCAATGACAGTAACCCGACTCGCGGAATGAGTTGCAGTGCAAATCCAAACGTTTGGTGATGTGTAACTTCGACTAGCTTCTCGTTCTTTCGATCGCCCTCCGGTCAAGTCCACACCAGAGGCACAAAATATCTGTTGTAGATAATTACAAATGTTAATTACTGACTTATATTTGAAGCAAGAACCCAGAGTTAACTGCACACAGTCATATCTTATCAATTTCCGGACTCACTTTCATTCCAGGGGATTGCTCCATGAAAGGTCTGCAATATATTGGGACTGGAACAGGTAAATGCTTTCCAGGGGTACTTCCTTGTGAGCTTCCGGGCTTTGACGGAGACTCCTTGGCAGTTCCCACTCCTGAAGGCAACTGTACTACAGGCGTACCACTGTTACCACCCGTTGATTTTACAGGAAGGCTCCATCCATAAGCCTAAACAGTTATATAGCCGTCAATGTGCAGTACAGTTATACACTAATTTACTACTAGTAATATACCTAGGTAGGTACCTACATTTTCTATTCTCCTCAAATTAGGCCGTTCTTTTAATGCAATGAATTTCTAAAGACCATTTTAAAAAGTATCGTGTATTCTCAGCATACCTGCATTCTTCCGTCATCTTTTCGGACGTGAGCCTTAATTTGCTTGTAAGTTCCTTGATCTCTTCTTGGTGGATGTTCGCCTAGTCGTCTCAGTTGCAATTTCTCCGCTGACCTTAGCCAAACAACAATGAGTAACAATTCAAGTAGCTGCTGCTAGCAAGGGGTAACATTTTGTATTATTATATTATGTTTTTAGTAAAAAATTTGTGGGAACACTGAGAACAAAATTATTCAAGGCACATCTGTCACACTAGCAAATTTTGAACTGTTTTTTTGTTGCTTAGTATAGAAATAAACTCTTCAAAATCAATTCTACGTTTTTAGATGTTACATGTATATACAACGGAAGAAAAATTATAGAAAATTATAAAATTTAAATTTGCTGAGTAAAAATGTACAATATTAAGATTAGTGACCCTTCAAAGAGAAACCAAAAACGGAACAAACAACAAAAACAAAACGTTTAGGGTAGGAACAGAGTACAGATTAGTATTAGTGAAAGCAAGATACATTTCAGCAGAGCGACCAGCACGAAGAGATTCATGACTTGAAGCGTTAGCAGGGACAGGGGCCCCTGGTAATTTAGTAGGTGAACCATGAGGTAATATTCCACCAGATGATACTAACCGATCCGTTGTTAGCCCCACCGCTGGTCCTGAGTTTTTACTGAATAAATTGCTAAAGCTGCAAATTATAACAAAAAACAAAGTCGATTACTATCACTGCACAGAATACATTTATTGTCTTCCAAAGTATACTTTCACGTGCACTTCACTGGAATGCATCCGTTCTACGAGCTACGCTACGAATCTTTGGACTGGAACTCCTTACAAATTAAGAATGCCCCTATTATTTCTCTTTTCTATGGAGGGGTCTTGTTTTGCTGCTCGAAGCATCTCAGTCCATCTGACTGCATCTTGAAGTTCCATGAAACGCTCTTTGTACTGATTCCTCTCCATGAGAACGCGTGCCATTTCCACTCGTGTGAATCGCTTTCTCTGTGCCAATGGGACGTCCTCTTCATCGTCCGACTTGCTACTTGCTTTCTTCTCTGAGTCCTCCTTACTTCGCTTTATTTCCTCCTCCAACTCTTGTATTCTTAATTTCATTCGAGTTTTTACCGCATTCAACGACTGGATTTCTTCTCTCAGGATTTCTTGCTCGCTGTACACAAATCCAACAAGTATAACATGTCATTTTCCCTCGTCAGTCAAGTCAGATATCGAACAGTAAAATTGTACGTTTAAAACATATGTAGTTGGGCTGGAATCTCATACCTTGTTAATTCATCTACTTTTGCAATTAGGTCATCCTTGACTATATTTAGAGCATTTTTCGTAGCTAGTAGCTCATTGTTTTCCATAATTAGGTTCTCCACCTCTTTACCCATTCCTTCGGAAAAATAATTCACAATATATATATTAAGCCCAAACTGTCACCTTTACTTGTCATACAAAAACAAATGTCTACGACTACAAAAAAATTAGAAGTATTAAACACATTTACAAAATGAATATGTTCTTTATTTATAATACAAAATCTAAAAAGGTAGTTTTTGAGGTCAGTATTAATACACTGCAGGGGGCTCTTATTCAAAACAATGACCATGCATTGCATTTTTGTCCATAAATGTTAATGCACGCAAGAAGGAGGGTATAGCATCATATAGCTAGGTCATGTCAACTGACTCTGTACGACAATAGTTCAAATGTCCCTTCCCAGTATATTTGACATGAGGATCAGAATCAGAAATCAGACTAAACATGACAATGATATAGCTTTCCAGCATTTCCATAATGGTTGCAAGTTGCAGTGCATAACATTATATAACATATTCAGGTAAATAAATAAAACAAGAGAATGAAATAACGTTTGGCGTTCCTTCATTATCATTAAAAATACTTCCCACGGACGGCACACGAAACGTATATACTTTTCCATTAAATTCACAAAAACATATGAGAACAGTCCCAAACAAAACTAATCAATAAAGCAGGAATCTTTCGGGGTTTGGATAAAACAAAAAATTCTCTTCCATTTCAGTAACAGTAATTATTATTATTAATTGATTGAAAGGGGTTAGTATGTCATGACTGGGTAAGTTATTCCTTTGTACCGTTCTAACTTTACACAAGCTACACAACAATCGATCTATTATCACATTAGTCTTACCGAAAAAGTTATCGTTGACTGTAACCGGGAATCCCGTAGTTATAATAGAGATCCGGAAAAAAAGAAAATTAAGTCCATCACAAATATATTAATTATATTATGGTGGTTAAACTATAAACTGCTCAAAAAATATTAGCATAGCTTTTTTTATGGTTTTAATTTATTTTTTTTAACAAAAAAAGCCTCTTATTAATTATATTATTATTGTCATCAATCATCGTCTTCCATGTTTCTTGTATTTTTACGTACCTCAAGTACAAAAATGATAAAATTCGGTTATTCGGACTTTTTTAAAGTACCTACGTAATTTGGTGATTATTATAAGTATAGTCGGCGCCGTATTCAAAAATGAATTTAACCAGAAAATAGCAAAAAACAAATCGCCAAGAAACGATAGACTTTCTTGGTAAAGACACTTTCTACGTAAGTTTACGGTGCAAATGAAATCAAACCAAGTACTATGTATAGAGTTAAGGAAATAAAAATAGCCATGCAAGGAATTCCGTGCAAAAATTAGAAAATACTACTCACATTCCATTCAGACCACCCCAGGGTACAAATCAGCCACGATACTTAAATGCATGCACTAATTCTATTCTCAATTTACGAATGATTAAGTAATTGAAGAAAAAACATCCTCGATTAACCCAGCAACCCGTGCAGTTAGTTGTTGTAAGCATTAGAACGCTAATAGAAGTTTTATAGAATGAGCGAGATAATGAAAGAGAAATAGCATGAAAAACAGAAGGATGAGAAAATGAATTTGGGGGGGAAGGGGGGGGGGGGTGGTGGTTGGAGCTCCACACGATCTTGGGTCTAGAATTTTTTGATTTAATAGGCACTTAGATTTTGTGTGTTTAATTCGCTGAAATGAAAAAACAGTAGTATCGTGCGTCTCACACAACCTCTCAATAAGATTTCTAGCATACAGTAAAACAATTGTATCTGAGAATTCAGGAACACGGGGAAAGGAAGAAATGCTGTTCTATATAAATATCTTAAAAATACTGAAATCGGACAGGAAACGAAAAGTAAAGAACATTTGTTTTGTAACACTAAAATTGTCGACACTACAAGTAAAAAGAATAGAAAAGGGTGCAGGAAAAAAATGATGTACCATTGACAGACGAGTGCGCAGTAGGGGAGTCACAACTATTCTCACTGCCAACATCTACACACACCACAGTAAACATCACCAAAAAACCAACGAGAAGAAAATATGAGTATTTTTTTCACCCGTACAAAATTTTGATAAATTAAAATAAGAAAGACACACATTAATGTTCATAATTTCGTTAACCGTACAAAAGTGTGTGTGAGAATATATTATATATTGTAAAGTCGAAAGTCCTTTTTTAATCTTCCAACCCTGACTTACACGGTTCCATGACAAGAAAGGAAGAAAGACAAGTTCATGAGAAATGGACTCGTGAGAGTCTTAATTATTCCATTCATGAAATTCCTTGTTGTACTTACATATTTTGCTTTGAATTTACTTGTATACACAGGTACATAAAAATTTGAACGTCAAGAATACGAAATGACCCAGTAAAAATAGTTGTACTTTTTATTTATGTATTTATATAATTATTAAAAAAATATTTTGTGTAGTTTTCAATTTTTATGAGTATAGTCATGCTTGTCAAGAAAAGCCTTCCATTGAAAAATTATAATTTTTAAACCAAAACACATTTTCAAATTTCAGTAATAATTCCAATTATTTTAATCAAATGCAAACATAATAAATTTGCAAATTAAATGCAGAAAAATAATAGCAGTTTCTTGTTATTGCAATATTATAATAACTAAAATTAAAATAATAAATACATTTCATAGGTACTTTGTGTGCGTTTGCGTTATGTAATATATTGCGAGTGTTAGTGTCGTGTTGTCCTCCCTTTTTTAATGTAATGCACCCGAATTAAAAATACTGTGAAAAATATTCGAGTGAAAAGGTAAAGAGTAAAGATATTGAAGCATCGTACCTGAAGACGCATATTCTCCAGGATGAACCCAGCTACCTGCAGATTTGCAAATGTAAAAACAAACTATTAATGGTCTATTCAAATATTATAGTTGAAAAAAATGTGAAGGAACTTTGAACGAGAAAAAGTGTGATTACCCGTGATATCAGTAGGCTCTTCCGCTAGCTCTGGATCTTGGAAACTAAATTCTTGATATAAAGTATTACCGGTTCTTTCTTCCCTAAAATTGTACGAGAAGTTGTTGATTATAGTGAGCAAGTAGGAACAAGTGGATTAAACTAATTTAATTGTAATGATTTTTTAAATAAAACTAACTTTTTCGTATGACTTTTGCCTTGTTGGCTCTGATTTTGACTCTGAGATTGGTTTTGAATTTTATTTTTGGTTGGTGATTCTGTGGTAGTACAAAAAAAACGTTAATCAGTTATTTCAAAGGTAATTCAACTTCAAGACCAGTTACGGTTAGGTGTGTACATAATGATGTCCGTTATATGGATAGTAACAAAATGTTTCTTAAAAAAATACCATTGACTTTGGATCCATTTTGAACTTGTTCGGGTTGACTATCTGAGAAATCGTCCATTGTCATTTCTTCTTGAATGTTCACGCTGGACGAGGTTCGCATGCCAGGAGGTGAAATGACGGACATGTCATTGGGACTAGCGAAGGATTTGAGCATGGAATTATTTTCTAAGGATGTGAACCCAAATGAGACCGGACCCGCCGATCTTGTCATAACATTATTCATATTCACTCTTTTCGTTGCGGGCACTCCAAAATTTTCTAGTCGATCTGTCCCCATTAGAATCTTGGTTCGCTCCATGTAGTCTATATGAGTCTTAAATAGTTCAGTGTAGCGGTCGTGTAACTTGGCATATTCTCTCTTCATTTCTCCTTCCTTATCTTCTAATCGACTGACTAAAATGACAGTTAAACGACATCTTATTGAACGGAACACGTGCGCTTCATATTTCTCAAATTTTTTAAAGCATTTCTGGTGTACTAAGCAATTGGTACAGAATGTTTTACCATGATCCGCGGAGTTTTTGGCTTTCAATTCAAACATCCTTGTAATGGCCTCTAAACTTTCAATTTTACCCGATAAGTCTTTAATTTCTTCTTCTGTCTGATCTTCAATTTCAATAAATTTCTGTCAAAAAAGAAGCAATTCCGTATTTTGTTAAAGGAAAGATTCGAAAAGATGTATATAATATTCATTTTATATTTACGCATTATGTACATATATTTAATCTTAATGTGCATAAATCTATTCGATAAAAGAAAATATATATTATCACTTGTTCGGAATTTTTCCGCAGCTGTTTTTCCCTCTCATATTGAGTGACCAGTTGCTCATTATCTTCTCTAAGTAATTCCACTTCAACCTCATGCTCTTGATTCTCCGTATAGCTCAGATCCAGACATTCCAGAACATTGACAACCAGTGGCATCAAATCTTTGACCACCTCCTCATCGTATTTGTTGATCATCCGCTCAAACTCTTGGTAAATGCTCCCAGCCAGTGCCTGCACCTTCAAAATCATGCTTCAATGAATACAATTTAACGCAGGGAAACAAGAACTGACGGACGTGTTCTAACTAGGAGTAGATAGTGAGAGCTTTCAAGCAAAGAAAAAGTAAGGGGTCGAAACGGACCAAAAAAAATAAAAAGCAAGAGCATGTTACTTTTGACTACATAATATAATTACAGACATATGTATATAGGTATATATATTTAGAACCAGACAAGTATTTCAAGTAGATATATAGCTATTGCAACTTACCCTATTAGTCTATATATTCCCCAGACGGAAATTAAAATGCAAGAGGGAAAAAATTATGCGCTCTCAGAGCAAACTACATATAGATATATATAGCTGAATAGACTGACTAGAGCCAAAGTTTTGAACAGATGATGATTTAAAATAATAATACAGAAATAGAAAAGACAAAGAGTAGGAAAAGATATTGTACCTTCTCGGACATGACCACATGCGAATCTTCATGGGCAACATAAATTGCCTCGGACTCCTTGCTGTGCTCCATTGTGAACAACTAAAGCAGAACAGGGAGCTGACGAGGGATGGACGAGGCTTTTTGCACTTTGTTAAGCACTTTTGGACTTGAGACTTTAGTGCCACAAAGCCTATCAATATCAGCTGCTGCTCTAGGTATACACAGGACGTGCTGTCAGTAATGAGAGGAGCTTCCAAAGTCACAATTCGAATAGAGTGAGAGATATGGCTCAGAGGAGTGCAGAGCTCCGTCGTACTTGCAAAGTAGAGTTAAAAGATTCGATGAAGAGCTTCGCAAGAAGACTTGCTTCGAGGGTGTCAGTGTAGTGTGACCATGCAAGTGTTGTGTAGTACTTTGAGAGTAGTGTTGGATGATGAGGATGATGAGGATGATGAGTGGAGATGATAATTCTTGGAGAATTCTTCCCAAACGCACTCACATTACCTTTATTACGACTACGAGACGACGTACTAATCTAACGTTAGAGCAGTTGGCGTAGTTTGTAGTTACACCTTAGTAATTATGAGGCTCCTTCAACTCTCTTATGGTTCTTCCGTCCTCTGATTCTAATCATTACACAACATCGCTCATCGTCCCTTCCCCGCACACACCATCACCCAGAAGCTTTTACATCCTCTCTCACAAGCCGCATTTAAAATGGATTTAATAATACCCAGGAACAAGTGTGAACATGGACGTGGCTATGGAGTTGTATTTATATATTGGCGTTAGTCTTCGTCGTTGTTCTTTTGTACTGGGATCTGATCTGATGCTGTCTTCTGGCTGTCTTTTGTGGGCTGAGTGACTTGTGGCGGTTGCCGGAGCTCCCTTATGTAATGTGGTTCAAGGCTTTCGCTCGCAGACTTTTCATTCCATTAGAGACAGAGATGATGGAAAGGAGTGGGAAGACGAGGAGTCGAGAGACGTTGGGGCTCCTCAGGACAGAGGCTTCATCAATAGCACCACACAACGTTTCACACAAATTAAACTGACTCATTATCTCCATGAATTCTTTCTCTCTAATGATCTTGTATGGTGGTCACCTGCTCCTGGATCCGATCTTCCTCCGGTTCATACTTAAAACTTACTGGAGACAATTCCGATCCGATCAAAGAGAACACACATGGACCGCAGACGCTCTCTTCTACGCACCCACACACTATTACACAACAACAATCACAGTCACAATCTGACAGTCACCCTATGGAGAATGACTTGACAATTCCTTCACTTTTAGCTGATCTGTTGTCTGTACTCGTCGCGTCCCTTTCAGTAAATTACCGTAATTTTAATTTACACATATTTGCAACATTTCCAGTTTTCTGTTGCAAATTCTTTCTTGTTTGTTCGAGTGACCAGGGCTCCGTTTCTTCAATCGTTTCTTAATATTCCGTCCGTCCGTCCTCTTTCTGAAAAACAGAACCACGTGGCACATGTACATGAGTGTATTAATTCTGAACCAATAAAATATCCATGCTTTGGAATTGGAATGTAACAAAGATACACGATTGACGATGGAACAGTGCACTTTTGACTTTGTAGTTTACACTTCACACTTGAGTCCGAATTTATTAGAATAAATAAAAATCTATAGCTTAGGCATTCTACGCTATGTTTCAAAGTTGAAAGTGGCAGCTGCCTAGGTATATCTAGGCAGCTGTGATAAAAACAATGAATGAGATAATGAAATGAAAGGAAATGGGGTCACAATGGTAAATACTAAACATTTCTTCACCATACACCGTAGGCTTGGTCTTGATTTGGTGTTGTGCTTGAACACATACACACACACGGCACATGCTAATCAAACTAAACTAATCATACTAACTAACGAGTAAGTCACTGCTAGCTGTATGTATATCCGTAATGGTAATTATTGGGAATTAGCGGTGTTCGTGGTCAATTCTACGATCTACAACAATGGTAACGAGCAGCTCAGCTTATTGCTTATTAGCTCAAGTACTCATTACCGTGGCATTGATTGCAATTATGCCTTAAGTAAAAGGAACCGTGCATAGAAGCACGGAAGATGCTGACATACCTACGTAAAGGCTATATAACATACCTACACATAAATCCTTAGGATCTATAAATAGTGCACATATTATTACAGAAACAGGTAGATTTTGTAGCAGGTGGATACCACAATTCCATTTTTAGCGTCAAACTACAGAGCTAAAAAAACTGAAATTGAGTTTTTTATCCAAATTATCCAACTAATTGGAAATCAGAATAGAACCTACCTAATAGAACTAATCACCCCAAACTAATTCAAATAGTATAGAGTATAGGCATGTATATCTCCGAGTAATTACCTACGTATTTATGTCTGAATAATAATAATTAATGAAGCTAATATAATTAATATAATGGAGCGATTATAGTACCAATAAAAATAATAATTGCTCGCGTATGATGTGAATGTGACTTGTTTGGAATAATCGAAGTGCATGTAAAAAGTCAAGAAGATTGAGAATGAGCAGTGATTACATGGTTGCCACATGTCCCTCACATGTATAAAACTACCCTTCCCTTCCCTCTCAGATAGAAATAGAATTATATACAGAATTAGTACGACCCAGTCTCGTGGGCTAAAACAAAATCGTCTATCTGTAAACGTGGTCGTAATTAAAACATTAATAATCAAAAAAAATATATTTGCTTTTTAAGATGAAGATCTGTAGGCCGTAAGACCTGCGAAGATTGACGGTATTACAATTTATTTTAAGTTAAACACACATCCCGGGGATAAAAAACAAAAATGTTCACTTACAGCTCCTGATTCTGTAAAAAAGTAAAAAAAATAATAAAAAAACCAACAAATCTGTATAAAGCCTCGCACCAGACACTCAACTCATGGGAAGATCCCAAAAAAAGTAAATGACTATCTGTGAGCAAGTTGGAGTGTTGGAATCTTGAGAGAAGTCTCTCCCTTTCCGTCTGTCACAATTTCACTCGTAAACTTGCCAACCTTTGTTTCGTATCAGCTGACTAACTATTGACTATTTGGTGCATCACTGAAAGTAATTCACTCAAGTCAGAAGACCAAATCCCACACCAAAAGAACTCAAAAGACCCACCACACACGTCTCTATCCCAGTGCGTACCTCTCATTAAGTATAGCTGTGATAATAATTTTGACACCAGAATAACTTTTTAGTAGTGGATTTGTATCCAGTTATTTCTATTCACGTTCATAAACCCCTGTAACTTTAGTCACCACATACACATAAAATTCCAATAATATATATTTATAGGTATGAAGGTCCTTTGACTCGTATTTTTTTATTAAAGGAGTCACTACGTAGAAATTATAGTCAAGTGGGTTAGTGTACAATTAGCGGGTGGCTTTAGGTATACCGGAAAAAATTGATTTTTAGTTTTGTTTTTTTGTTTGTTATTGTTTGTCCTCGTAATCTATAATTTACTACTTATTATTATTCTTTTATAGGATAGCCGCTGCCAATGCCTATATAGTAGTAATATACGACATAAATCATAAGACGAAGACTGAATAAATGTTAATAACTTAGACATCAAAATGAATAATTTCCTTGCTCTGTCGGCACGAACAACATGGAGCCCTGGATTTCCCAAGTGGAGATCATTATCGCCAAGTCTACTCAGTATTTCACCTTCTCATTCTAAAATCAAAATTCGACTTCTTAGCATGTCCCAGTGTTTAGGAAATAATAAGAATCCCGTGGGTACTACTAACAAAGGCACGGTCCGAATCGGATGTGCCAGCGGATTCTGGGGGGATACACCCACAGCTGGTGAGTATTTGAATAATGTAAATTATTTCTTTGCCACACACCTTTTGAAAGCTCAGATAGACAAACTTTAGCTCCAGTTTGTCAATTGTATAAAATTCACCAGTACTGGATATTATAATGTTCAATTATGGTAGTGTCGATATATTATCATAATTATACCTGGAAGGATTTGTGGTTATTGTCGACTTTTTCAAAAACAGAAACTCCACACTTTTCACTTGACTGTTCAATGAACTCACCGTTCACAGTCTGACCTGTGCAAGTGCCAAATACGTCTAGTCCGTATCTGCAACAATGGTCAGGATAGAATTATTGACTGGGCACTGAAGTTCTTACAGCAGTACTTTTGAGTTTCTTGACAATTGGATTAGTTTTTGCGAGTTCACTTTGGGAACACTGGAATAGTTGAAGGAGTCATGCAGTGGAGTGGAGTAGTATTCAATTCTGTAGCAACTAGCAGCTAATTCATATTTCATTTCAGATTGTACGAAATAGGAGAGAAGATTGTAGTGTGTACGATGAGATATATATCTGTAGTATATCTGAGTAATGATGACGGCGTTGAAGATGATTTTTCTGGGAAGGAAGGAAGAGGAATTTTCGTTCTGGTTTCAAACCAACAGAGGATAGAAAAAAAAATCCCGTAAAAATACTTGTGCAGACAACAGACAGAAAGAAATTGATAGATTGGCCAAGTGAATAATTCTTTCCTTTTTTTTAGACAAAAGTATCTGTAATGGGAAGGGAATTGTTAGAGTTGCAATTGTACAACAGAAACAGACTTGAAAGTGGGTACCAGGAGATTTACTCCACAGTTTAGTACACCAAAAAGCCGAGCACACACCTATATCAAAATTTCCTATGCCCAAACACAGAGTCAGCGTAGAGACACAATATACGTATCTAGAAATTTTCCAACATACTGATTCCCTTTTTTATTTTGCATCCTTTTGAACGAATACGCAAGGAAGTAAAGTCACTGCCAATTCCTTTCTACAGATATGAGAGAACTTGACTGCGCTCAAACCAAACTTTTAAGAGTTCTCACTCTACTCCCGATCAGAGTTCCTCCAACATAGAGATTCTACTGTCTGCCACAGCAATCTTCGGCTTCTAAGCATTTGGCAGACCTTTTACTTTACGCTATCTGTATGTGTGTTAGTCTTCCCTGTCATCTCTGCTCTCTTCATACACACACACACCCGTCCCACAATGAAACTGAGTACAAATTCACTTTTCCGCTTCAACCACACAGATCCTCCGTCAATTTTTCTTTAAATGTTTTTTTCCCCTAGAAAATATCTTTGAGGATGAGTAGGTAGTAGAGGTATCTATCTCCTGTTCCTCATGCACTTGCATTTATTTATCTTGTCATTTTTGTGAGGAAACAGTTGAGAGCATTATTTTTGCTCCATCATTAAATCTGGGAAGGAAATTCTTTCATTCATTCAACACCACTTTGCTCTGCATTGACAGGAACGCTGGCGCTATGCTATTATGTAGCGCATCAGTTTTGTTCCCCCGCAGGTGACAGACACGTACTTTGTTCATCCCCATCGCGTCGTTGTCGCTCAATGTCAAATGCCACATGAACAAATCTGTCATTACAAAACTAATTGTTGTGGTATAAAGAAACTGTGTGGCTTGGGGTTTTTTGTTGACAAATATGTCATTGTATTATTTCCTTAAGCTATTACGTTATTGTAAGAAATGGGATAAAGGGAAACTTCATTTTTTGAAACAAAGATTCTACTGTCCTCGAAGCAGGGTAGGAATTAGGAATTCCGTGGCATTAATAGTACGCCATCGTAAGTCGTTACAAACTTTTGTTGTGCTGGTCTAAGTTTTAACATATTGATTTAAGATTTAAGAGTAATTAGGCTTAATTGACTGCAGAACAAATTGTATGCAGAGTTCATAAAGTGCACATATGTATGTATGTACAAACCTACATATTATGTGCAAGTTCCACTGTCTTGTTTAGGAAGACTGCCGCGATGTTTTCCATAAATATTATGACACACTTTAGGATTTCATAAAAGCAAAAAAGATTTTCAAATAGTTCTACAGCTTCCAGACCCAACGGATGTGCCAGACGTGTACCATGGCGTAACATTATTTTGCAACCAAACTATTTAATGCAAATGTAAAACGTTTACAGAAAATGCCCCGTCTGCGAGGATATGCAATTGTGGTGGCGGTGAAATGAAAATATGAATTAATGAGATGGGTCTAGAAAAGGGAATTTTAAACTTGTTTTGTGGGAAGTGGAAATGGAAAGTTGCCAGCTATGCGAGACAATCCAGTACAATGTACAGTTATGAAGGTTGTATTAAGATCAACTTTAAATGAAATTTAGGGAGTATTTATTATGGTATAGCTTGTCACTCTATATACCTATATATATATAACACCTATTACAAATGTACATATAAGCTCAAAAGGAGCGACAGAGACGGGACAGCTACCCTCGAGGTTTGTGAAATCTTTTGCTACAAACAAGTGTAGTATTAAGCATACCTAATGCGAATACGTAGGTCTGTGGATCGGGGCTTTGCCGGTGCATAGAGATGAATGAACGGGCAAAAAGCATGTTATGAATACAGGCCTTAAGTACCATTATGAATCATGCAACGACCTCAAAGTTTCGAAATTACCTGTTAGAATTTACCAGAATTATTGTTGTACATATATTATTTTGTCGACCGCTTGAAATTCCGGTGAAAAGGAGCATTAGTCCGGAGAGCCGACTTACTTTTAGACCAATTGCAGTGACAGATCGGTTAACCGTTAACCGGTTAATCGGGGGTTATTTTCTTCCTCACATATTTCCCCATTCTCAAATAAATGTGTTACCCCATCATAGCTATAACGCCCCTATTACTATTGAGACTCATGTTATATATAACCTATGTATGTCAGTTCCAAATGGTAGTAAAATTTATATGTATGCTCGTTATTCAAGTTTCAAATATTAGTGTTATAATTTCCGATACATTCACAGTTTCTCAGCTGGTTAATCATGGAAAGTTGGACTTTCTTGTCCTGGACTATCTGTCAGAAATCACCATGTCCCTTCTTGTCGCAGCACAACATAAGAGCAAAGATTTGGGATGGTGTCCAGATTTCGCCCATAGTGTGGGTCCACTTCTTGGTCAAATTAAAAAACAAGGTAATATGTAACTCACTTTCGGAGACCTAATCAAGTGTAGCTAGACAATGCAATAGCCACAACTATAGATGACGTAATAAAATGAGGATGACGTAAGGAGGCTGTTATTTTTTGAGTTTCTTTTTTTAAAGATCCATTTATACTATTTTTGTATGTAAATAAATGTAGGCATAAAGGTTGTAACCAATGCGGGTGGGATCAATAGCGTGTCCTGCATGGAGACGATGACTTCCATTGCAAAGAAAGTTGGAGCTGATCTGAAATTTGCAGTGGTTCTGGGAGATGATTTACAGCACACGAAAGATTCCCTCAGTGCTGACAAATGTCCCAACCCAGCCAGTATTACAAGTATCAACGCCTACCTCGGGTACTCTATTATTTAGTCTGTCTCCCTACAATTTATATTTTAGTCTAGTCTTTTATTAATTATTCTCAAAAGGACAGGCAGAGCATTAAGTAGCTTGGGCTTGGACGCGCATATTTTGTCTGCAAATTAACTCTTTACTCAAATGTTTGGCGTGAGCATACATTCCAGTCAGTAAATTGCTTGATCAACACTTTCAGACCCCTCCAGTTTATCGAAAATATTTGTTGCAGAGTACATATCGTGCTTGTCATAATTGTAGGCTTGAGTATACGTTAGTGCCACAGTGGATTTTTAATTTCCTTCACTCTTTTAAAGCAAGACTGCGTATTTTGCATGCAGGTTGAAAGTGATGGAGAGGTGTTGTCTGGTTCTGGTTGCATGAGCTGTCAGTTCCAAGTGGTTCATGTCAAACTTTCAATATTTGTTTTTGATTATAATTTAAAAGGGCAGGACCGATCCGTCGTGCTCTGGATTTGGGGGCTGATGTTGTGATTTGTGGACGATGCACAGATTCTGCACTCGCTCTTGGACCCCTTATTCATTCAGTAAACTTGCATAATTTATGATGAGTACTATTTTATGTATAAATGCTGTGCCTTTGTTTTGATTAAACAACTCACTAGTAGGGTAGATGATGATGATAGCAATAATGCTCAACATTCGTTATACATTATTTCTCCAAACAGTTCGATTGGTCTTGGAATGATTTTGATTTACTTGCGAGAGGGAGTTTGGCTGGTCACTTAATTGAGTGTGGTGCTCAGTCTACAGGTGGAATTTGTACTGAGTGGGAATCTGTATCTGGTTGGGAAAATAATGGTAAAATATTCTAACTTCTTTGATGTAATGTCCTTTAGGGAAATAATGCATTAAAATACGATATCGGGTGTGAACAGGAAGCATGTGTGTCAGTAACTGACACACATGAATTCTATTGCAAATCCAATGATAGGTTCTGCTTTGGTTTGACGAATTATGAATATGAAATGGCTTTGATGGGAATTTTATTTGTCGAGCAGGCTTTCCCATTGCTGTTTGTCACAAGAATGGGGACACCATTCTTACGAAGCCTGAGGGCACTGGTGGCTTGGTGAACCGTTCTACTGTTGCCGAGCAATTACTTTACGAGATCCACGATCCGTCATTCTATGTCCTTCCAGACAGTATATGTGACTTTTCCCAAGTGCAGATTGCTGAGCAGTCGAATGACAGTGCTCTTGTCACCGGAGCTCGAGGTCTACCGCCAACATCGTTCTACAAAGCTGGTACGACGTACTCTGTTTTGTTATGTCTATACAAGTGTAAACACAGAACGTGTGGGATTAGCATTACCGTTAGAAACAACAAGTTAGATCAATACGAATGGATTTCTCTTCGACTTTCTCTTTGCAGTCGCTCTAACTTTCTCCTGTTGGAAAATGTAAACTGAGCTTTTTTGCCTTTTTTATTCGTTTGGTTTCATCATGTCCTTGATTACTTATTGTGTGTCGCACTCAGCTACAATCGACTGCTGTTGGTTTCAGGAGGCACATACCAAGATGGATGGAAATGCACGAGTGTGTCCGTTATCGTCGGTCCCAAGTCCACAGAAAAGGGCTTGAAAACTGCCACTGCCATTATTACACGCTGCCGAGAAATTTATAAAGCAATGAAGCTACCCGATTTTACTCGAACGCATGTTCAAGTAATAGGTTCTGAACAGGCCTATGGTGCCAATGCTAGGTTGGCATAAGATTTTGATCCATCCTTTTATTTGCGTACTACTATATAAACTAAATGCAACTAAATTTAATTTCTGTATTACCTTTCAAACTAGGGCAGCTAACTTAGAAACGAGAGATGCAGCTCTGTGGTTAGCCGTTCAGCATCAAGATAGAAAAGCATTAGAGGTCCGTTTCCCCTGCGAGCGTTAATTATACTTTCACAATTATTTTGTGACCCAAAATATAATGCGGTTAATAATTTTTTAAATGTATAAGTAGATATTTGCTCGAGAAGTGGCATCAGCGGGAACCGGAATGGCTCCTGGTTTGACTGCAATAATTGGTGGGCGACCCAAACCCACTCCAGTTCTCCGTTTCTTCTCCTACTTGTACCCCAAGGAAGATCTTACAATCACAATTAAAACATCTGACGGCCACGAAGAGATTTTCCAAGAGCCAAAGACAAGTACAACCTCCTTAGAGACGTTGGCTTCAAAATCTGCTTCCATCCCTCAGAAAAGCACGGAGGGTAAATTGAACACACCAGCATCCTATTCACACTTAGTGAGCGAGTTGGCATGGACACGCAGTGGGGACAAAGGTGACACGTGTAATATTGGAGTCATAGCAAAGGATCCTGCATATTACCCGATTCTTCTGGAATCATTAACCGAAGATAAAGTTGCCCAGTACTTTGCTCATAAATTTCCAGCTGGAAAATCCCCCTTGTGTAAACGGTAAGGCACAGACATAGAGCGCATTCAGTTTTTACGTCTTGTCATATTCCATATGAGTTTTTTGATGTTAAAATGTTCGTTAAATGACGTGTTAACACATTAACAGGTTCGAAGTTCCTGGCGTACAAGGGCTGAATTTCGTTTTGGAAAACTCTTTAGGGGGCGGAGGTACTGAATATTACTTATTTAGCATTAGTTAGGCCTATAACGGTGAACACGGCCACTAATTATGCTTCTGCATACTGTAATCGCGAGTTCGCCAATGCGTTTCCATGCCAGTAAAGTTTAGCCAGTTTGTATTTCAACATTCTAGGTATCGCCAGCTTAAACTGTGATCCCCAAGGAAAAGGATACGGCCAAATGCTTCTTGATCTCCGTCTGGAAAAGAAATAATTACTGCAAGAGATAGCAGCTATGAAATTCTGAATATGCTTGTGTGAGACGCAGGTCCAGACGAAATCATCTCTCGATAATAATCAACATAATAATGTGGTTCGCTAGCACCAAATTATTACTCCACCAAATGACAATACAAAGATGATATTACGTGATGACACGAAACTAATCAATTCAATCATGTCTTCCTAGTGCAAATTACAAATACCTTGTAAAGTAACCAAAAAAATAATTAGAACGACCCTTTTATTTTGTATGATTTTTGAACATTCACATCTGTCACTCAGATTAGTATAATTGGAGATAGGACATACTGTGCAAATTATATAATTACGTGAATAGGTATTTCTTTAAGTGAATGTAATACTAATAAACTATTCATTATAATTGGATGAATTAAAATGTCACGCAAAGCTCAATTTTAAAATGTCATGATTACTTTTATGAAATCTTTTTATTCATGATCACATGATCGTACATCATTCCAAATGACATTCTGGTGTAAGGTTTCTTGATTTTAGTTTTGTCATAGGTATATTAAAGTTATTTATAATTATATATCTGTTTCATTTGTTTTTTACTCACTTTCCGCTTAATAGTAATATAAGGGATTTTACAAATTTCAGAGTACTTATTTGAATAGTATATATTTATGTAGAGTTCAACTATAAGTATCTATATAAAGGGTTTTCTGGTGCTAGTTGTATTCAAGGTAGTTTGAAGAGTGTTCGGTGATAGTGTCATACATGCAGTCGTAGTGATGTCGATGGCCTCACCCCATCTTACTGTCCTGTACTCGTAGAAACGAGAGGGCTGAAGGGGATTATCTTGAACCAGGTGAATTCAATCAATTCCGTACTACCGAGTCTTAACATATCATATCCTCCAATAGGTATATATAATTATGTTTATAAATTTATTTTCTCGAATGAAAAAAAAACAAGTAAAGAGTGACGTTTTATCTTCTCCGAACAAGGATGTATGCCGAGTTAAACTACTCCTTATTAGTGATGACATTATTGGTCTCTATTATTCTTGCATCAATTTATTTTGCCTACATAACGTATTTTCTATATCCTGCATTGGGCATCGTATATTTTTCTTACATTATTAATATAGCTTTCTTGACGTATCATAATTTTTTGTATTCAGACAAACGGAATGAAAAATTCTGAGATTGTTATCTAAACTTGTCTCACATAGTACAGCAAGGCTGTATCTTTTTTTATAATTGTAATATATAATATATTATAAAACATTTTTTTTGAATTCATATTGTCCAGTTCTTTAAACAAGATATTTTTCAATATCATATTCCAGAGGAGCAACAGCTAACGAGAAGATAAATGAGATATTGAGAAAAGGGATATTAAAACAGATATTATTGGACAAATGCATCTACATTGGAACATTCGCGAATAGGAATGAGACTGATTCTCCATTATGGGTACGGCGGATGGCCTCTGCTATGATCAACGAAATATCGATGCACTGCAAAGTCAAACAAAAATTACATTAAAATACGTTTTGTTTCTTTAACCAACACCACAAAAAGGTAGTAGGAAAAACTGTGCCAAAAACGTTGGACGATGAAAAAATGTTCCGGAGTGTGAAAACAGATATATGTGTGGGTAACAAAAAAAAATGCGTTATTTTATTTTGTCGAGTAATTTCCCCCGAATTAACCAAGACCGAAGTTACTGCCTGACGAATTACGGTATAAAAGTTTAAACCTGCTACTGCAATTCTGCTATTGCATACCACATAAACATTAAATTAGTTTTATCAATTCATTAACTACCACATATGACGCAAGTAGTCTCCTTGGTAGTGAAAGGCTTTTCATTGCATTTTTGCATTCAACAATTATTCTTTCTGTGTGTACACGCACAGCCAACTACTGTATTTACATAACTAAATTTAATAATCCAATATTTAAAAGGAAGTAAAGATAGTTGCTGAAATGCCAATTCAAGTTTGTTCCCATTTGTATTCCAGCTGCCAGCACTGGCAGCTCAACTAGTATTCAAAGTGTCAGCGTCGCATTCTAATTGTAAAATATAAAGCTTGGAAATCCAGATTTTCTAATCTAGCAAATGCAAACGAAAACTGTCTATTGAGGGGTACCAATACACAAAGCACACAAATTTGGCATATAACTGGGTTCGGTGGCACTGTGTCAAGCGAAGCACACGGTGTACAAGGGCGCCAATTACTTCCACCGCAGTCACGTATCCAATGATCAGTGCTCAGTACAGTCATTGTCCCAATGAAACAGAAAAGACTATTGTTGAATGCAGAAATCGTACTTGCGTCATATACGGTAGTTAATATAATTATAATTTTAAGGTTACGTGGTACGCAATACAAAACAAAAATATAGCAGCAGATTTAAACTTTTATACCGTAATTCGCTAGGCAGTAATTAGGGTCTTGGTTAATTCGGGGGACATTACACGATAAAATACAGTAAAAACACATTTTAATGTTCTCCACAACATGCGATTCCAAAAGCTTACCTGAATTTTTGGACATTCTTTCATATGTTTTTCCTGTGGAATTGTGTTTGTTACAACGACAGCTTCAAAACAAGCGTTATTAATACGGGAGATTGCAGGACCCGAAAATATCCCGTGCGTCAGAATGGCATACACTTTGGTGGACCCAGCCTCAAGCAGCCTGTTAAAGAGATTCATAGTTTTGTTAATACATTTTTCCGTTCTTTTTAATCTCATATTATCGGGTAGGTATGAACACAAAATAATTCCTGTCAAAATCCCTTACTTTTCAGCAGCATGGCAAATTGTACCACAAGTATCTGCCATATCATCTACTAGAATGGAGACTCTGTCTTTCACATCACCTACGAGTACCATTGAAGCCACTTCATTCGCCTTCTTACGCTCCTTGTGGATGAGGGCAAATTCGACATTCAATCGATCAGCAATTGACGTCACCCTGAGAATGCAAACAATATTTCTTAATTCTCAGCTCAATATTCATCATTGAAAGAGCATTTAAGAAAAACATCACGACCATATCATCTGCATGAGTAAACCAACTAGGTAGGTAATCAATAATTAAATAGAGCCCCACCGTTTGGCACCACCGGCGTCAGGTGAGACAATGATGGCACTTCGCCACTCGGCAATATTTTCTTTGATCCACTTCAGGACGGCAGGTTCAGCATAAAGATTATCAACAGGGATGTCAAAAAAACCCTGAATTTGGGAAGCGTGAAGATCCATGGTAATGATATGGTCAGCTCCGGCCACACTCAACATGTTAGCCACCAATTTAGCTGAGATAGGAGCCCGACTCTACGCACAAATATTGTTCAATTTACAATTCCAATTCTTAAGGTTAATGTGTCAAACTATGGCATATCCCACCAGCTCCGTAATCCCATATGCCCTACGTATGCGTACTTTTATCCACAACAGTAACATACAACGCCCATAACCAAAAAAAAAAGAAGAAAATCCCCTTCCCACAAAATAAAAAAAAATAAGTCATTACGTCAAACTATTTAGCCATAGCATCAAAATTAGTACTCTGCAAGCACTACTGCTTACTTACAGGTCTAATATATGCACTGTCACAACAACACAAATTTAAATCATACAATGTATAGCACTGTACCTTATTTTATTAGGCAAGTCAATATTATAATTATATTATGATTATTATAGTCAAAGTATTGCTAGTAGGCTCATAAAACGCAATATGTAACCAACACGTGCTTGCTAGCTACAGTACGCCTTAATTATTTTAACAAAGGAGCTAAGTAAGCCAGTACTAAATATTCACTGCCAATACTGATACTATGTCATAGTGCACTACTTTTTGCTAGTGCTGTTCATTTGCACTTTACGCCTGCTATTTTGACTCAAAGAAAAACACTGGCGGAGTAAAAAATTAGGGTACTGACGATAAGTGCAAGTAATACAGTCAGTAGTATCCAGAATTGCCATTAACACTGATGGATAGCATACTGGAAAATAAGCTTTACTCTCAAACTGAAATGTATGTACTACTTCAAAGCCTTTTTTGAAACAAGGGATGGTACAGTTGGTGGAATATTGCATCACAATGATCTGATCCGACTCTGTCCATCCGTGACAAACAAACATTTGCAAAATTTAGTTTCAACAGCTGCACAAGCATCTATATATTCATACAAATATATATGTAGTTGTTTTTTCTTTTTCTTGGAACAGGATTTCGTCTACGTCCTATAAATTAGGAGTCGCTGTTCAATGAATCCGTTTTCTTAGCAGCCTTCCTCTTCAGCATGAATTCACATGACGAAACGAAGACTGGTTATTTCGTCCTTGCCATGTCATTATCTAGATTCTACATTAACCGAATCGGACCAAACCTTCCCGACATGATGAATATTCCACACATTTTATGTAACACATGATTAGGAGAACAAATTAAGTGTACAAAGTTTTTATTTTGGAACCGGAACTCCAACTATTGCAGCGAAAGGGAAATTGGCAGCCAGGCAACGCAAGTAAAAAGTCTGTGCATGCAAGTGTTCATTCTATCCATCAACGTCTTCATCATTAGAACAGAGACGGCAATCATAGTCTCATAATAAGTACACAACAGCCCACGTTTCATCGTGTCATCAAATCACATGCATCAAGCAGAATAATAAGTATAATGGTGCCTCCACTTCCATACTATTATAATTCAAACACACGGACACTCACAAACACCACGCTTGCAATTTGAAGATCATATAAACCTGAAGGAGCACACAAGTCAGGCAACTCTGCGCATTCTCCTTACAAAGCAATCGGAACATCAATACGGACAAATACTCAATTAAACTGTGATCTTCATCCTTAGCAAAATATCGATTTAACTGTCCATTCGCTGACGATAATTTGATTCCTTCCTATCCAAATTATTTCGAATCCTGCTCTGACCTTCACTTATATAATACTGGATACGATTCAAAAGAGAAAAGAGCCAGAGGCCCTCATGTACATTTTTATTATTTATGTACTCATTACATGTCTTGGTTTTCTCAACTATTTTGGTCGATATAGGAAATACGAATGGAAAAAATGGAAGAGGTGAAAATACACTGCATTGCAAAAATAAAAACGATACGAATGTCACACACCAGACAAAAACTGAAAGGTTCAAACCGTATATTTGTACTGTCTCCTTTTTTTAACAGGAGAAAAGTCAAGGTGAGGAGCATTAACCCCGGCCTGCCCATAATCCCATAATATAAGCAACGGCGTGTCTACAATGAAAATGCCAAAAATAAACTGCAGCACAATTTTGTAGGAAGAAGCTTAAAATAGCCGTATCTGAGCAAACATAGCTAAATCAAGCTTACCAGTGAACCGTCTAGTACAACTACGTGTAACAAAGCATTATACGCAAAACAAATCAGCAATAAAAAAAATAGTTAAAAATACAATTATAATGATATAATTCATTTATATTTCGAGTCTACGCTCGGTTGTGAGTAGAAAATGCGACTGCGATTTCTGCCCATAAAATTTCATCACATGTCATCATCATCCCGTTGGTTGCTTTTGTTAGAGACAGAAAAGAAAGAAAGAGACGCGTTCCCAAAAACACATGGGGAGTTCCGTATATAACAGTAAAAATTACAATCACTTATTTTTTTTGTTTTGTTTGCAAAATTAAGTTTTTTTCATGAGCTACATTATCTTCAACAATGATACGTACTGGTAGTAGTAGTAAACGCTACACGAATGTCAAGTCAATCTAACAAAACACACCAATGAATGTAAATAAAATTTTGAAAAAATAGAGATGAGAAAACAGGCAATAACGGTAATAATATCAATAGCACTGATTATATATATAAAACAAAAAATAAATAATAATAGCTTGAGTATTTACAAATCACTGGTTAATTTCCATACAGCTCAACTCAATTCAATTCCGTACCAATGGTAAGATGGGAAAGAGAAAAAGACAGAATGAAGAAAAAGAATTAAAGGAAGACAGAGTTCCAAACTCATTATGTGTAATGCCAAAATGACAATAGTAAAATTATTATTATATAAAATTCAAAAATTACTAACATGATTAACGTATTAATTCGCTTTGCCCAAGAGTTCGGAAAAAAATCTACTACGTCAAAATAAAATCCACTTAACTTGGACACGGGGCAAGCCGATACCAAAGTTGGTGGGAACCAACTTTCAATTTCCTGATTCTCATACCAATACGGGATACTGTCAGACAGAATGAATTTTTCTACTCACACTTACGGGCGCGGGGCTTACATCCTGTAAATATTTACCAAATAATAATACGATTACTACTCACGAAATCCCATTACTTTTTTTTGTCAACTACACATCAACTACTTTTTTGATTCATGTTTTAAATTTTTTTAAATTTCATCTTAAGTTTTGTAAATCAATTCCTCCTATTCTTTTAAACTTCTATCGTTTACTTGTTGCTTCGTGGAACTGCCATAAAAATATCAACATTCCAAAATGACAAATACAGCAGTGTGTATAATTTTAGCGTCAAGAATAGTAATAGAAGAACTGACAGAGGATTAAGAGATGTGTACCTACTAAAAGCTATGAGTCTATTTATTTGTTAAATAAGGAGAGTACAAGAACTGAATGCGTAACTATGGCCCATCACATAGGCAATTTCTAATGCCAACAACAATCAAAAAGCATTGCATTGTAATTGTATGTACATGTTTTGTGCTTCTCTTACTACACAACAGACAGACGCATAGGTAGGCTCAAACAATAATAATAGGATAATAGTATAGGTAGGTATAGATAGGTCTTACAGAACAGAGGAATCACACATAGTATGTACAGTCAGAGTACGTGTCATGTGAATCAAATGAAAAGGAGAAAAACGCAGTCGAGCTCAGTCGCCAAGTTCTTTAGTTCTTACTACTTACACTCGTAGTCACTTCTACAAGAGGCAGTCGAACAGGAATGCGTATTTAAATTAAGTATGCAGATTTAATGTGTACTATCACCGTCTCTAGCATGACTTTCACATGTAAACCAGTCACATAGTAGTAAAATCAACTACTACTAAAAAAAACTACTGCAAACAATATATAAGACTCTAGGTCATACGATTAGGAAGGTGCATACATGACTAGACAGACTTGTCAGGAGTCAGAGTCAGCATTACTTGCATTACCACCACAAACACCACATTCATCTATGTATATACAGGTATGTTACGTCTTCATGCTTTTCTCCCTTCTCTAGGATTTGGTCACGTTACTACGTCAGTCTGGCTGGACCAACTGGAATTGGCAGAAGAGAACTTGAGAGAGAGAGTTATTCCTCTCCTTATGTAATACAATCGTCTCATTCTGAATCTGAGATTGGCATGCATAGCTTGGGCTTCATTGGCTCCTTCGATGGGTGTCTCCCACACTCTTCCCCGTTGCAGTAAACTTTCAGCCAGACACTTTTCTGACCCATGAAACACAAAGATATCAAAGCTCGTGTATGTAATACTACTTTACGATTCAGCTATGTACACTGTGTGTATCCTTAATTCAAGAGTGGCTGAGGAAATGCTATGCTTATGCAATGATTCTTTCCCAAAACGCTTCTGGACCTTTGGGACCGTCCTCCATAAAATTCCATTGTATGCCATGCTTGCTTCCTTTCCTACATGGTCACGGCTCCCAACTATATAATATAGGATCAAGTCCAAATGTCCAGTCCAACAACACGCTATCAAGTTACTATTTACACTTACCCACGTGGATACCTCAAACACTCACGACACTACCAGCTCCCTGCGCTGATATTATGTCCACCTGCAACCAAGTCTATGTGTATTGTGCCGTTTGCACTATGAAAGAATCTGATATGTCGACTCATTCACGTCTTCCTTTTCAGTTCAATTTCCTCATCACAACCCCACTCATGATTACATGTAGTGAATAAGAAGCAATGTACAAAATGTACATATTTTACCACCATCCGATCAGCATTCCAATCTAATGGACTCCGAAACAAAGCATCTATACCTACTCAAACTGCACATAACCAATTCAAAATACTGTTTGAAAAGGATTTCATCCACTTTCTTCGTTTGCGCTAAATTACATATGTAGTATTTTACTTATTATTATGCACTGCCTCTACATTGTATGATTTTTTCTCTTAATAGGTTGCGGAACGGCAATTTTAAATTCTATGCAGTCAATGGGCATAAAATTAATCCTTCGTGTCACGATTTCGTTTGAGAGCCTCAGGTAGAGAAACACTCCTAGGAACAACAACTACCACCACACATTTCCATCGTATGACAGTGAAAGACTGGAAAACTTCCACACATTAGAGTTGTAAACCAGTACACATTTACCTTAGCTAGAATACCTGGATCAATAGCAAACCCACGTGACATGTAAAAAGTACCAACAATCCATCCTTTATTTAACAAGAATACTAAGGTACGGAGATGGAAGGTAGCCACATACATACGTTACAAAATACTGAAGAAGAACTGCGTCTTATTTCCCTCACTGCCGTCACTACTTATCCTGTGTTTTTCTTCCTTTTGCGTTCCACACTGTACATGCATAGTATTGCATAGTACCTTCCAACATAGGTACATATAAAGAAAAATACATGCACGCGTAACATAAACAGGGACACCCATCCGTACACTGTGACTGATCCACAGGATTTTCAACTAAAATCAGGCAGGATGATACTGGCACTGGGATGTGCATGTACCAGGGCTTACAGACATACTATTCTCCCATTACATTTGAAATGTACACAATGACTCGAGAGGCGCTCTTGCCGTCGTACAAAGCTAATCTAATCATATTCACAGCTCACACCTACATGCTATACAGCCACACAACTCCACATTCGCATCGCAGAAATTATGCATGTACAATACGTAGCAATTAAGTTAATATGCAAGTATGTATGTAGTTAGCTCTAAACGACCTTAAACCTTGGAAAATTTACATCTATGCTCTCCACGCAGTTACAACACAAAGTGCTTACGTACGTAACCTGTTGTTAGTCATCAGAGTCAATCAATCCAATCAAATTAAATCGATTTAACTAGTTGACACATAACATGCTCCAATAACAATAAAATTGCCCCCCCCCCAAATACTAAAAAAATAATAATTTCCCACATCCCATTTACAAATGCGTTTACCTACTTAAGTAAAACAAAATGACCAGAGCGCAATCCTGAGCAGAGCACAAGGAGTCCGAACATTTGTGCGACTCAATATTACCAAAATAATTAAAACAGTACTCTATGTAATGTATATGCATAACTAAATGTATCCCTCTTTAGAACATGCTTTGACTTCAGTGTAGAACCAACACCGTAACCCGTTACTTCACTGGAGCTCCATTACTGGCTAAAGCTGCTTAATACAAAATAAGGCCACATTCTAACACAGCAACGCTAGTCCTGTTTGACATTCCATGTATAATTTTCATATATGTACACATTCATAACACCATAACTCACGTAGGAATGGCGAAAATGCAATTGATTACATATTTATTGAATATTTGGCATCTTTACGACAATTTAATTTTGTCGACTCACCTCGCCCCGACACCCAAACAGCACCCAAAATTGATTACGTGATTTTAACTGTTAGTTTTGTACCCCATAGCATTATTTAAGCTTTACTACTTCTTTATCCTCACCCAAATTAAATGTAGCAGTAAATAGGTACATACATCCAAGGAGAAGGAAAATAATGTAAATAGCAAACATCCACGTAATAATTATACTATTGAGTCATTCTGAAAACATTGAGTCGTGACAGCTTCTCATTACAGATCAAGAAACTAGTAGTGATTACAGAGTTTTCTTTGTAAATATTCATTAAGCACGAGGAGGCAAGAGAGATTTCTTTAGAAGCAAAATAACAAAACTAAAACTTGTTGTATAATAACAACTACAAGCGTAACACTCTAGAGCATAATATTCAGTATCCAGCATATTATTACAAAAATGTACAATTATACTTGACAACAAGTTGCAATCCGCTCTGTTATACTAGAATCACTCACACCAAGTACACATATATGTATTAAACCCAAGTAAAGCTCCACTTTCGTAAACAGTATACATACTACCTGCCTTATCTCTGTCAAGACTTTTTGAACCAGTTTGACTTGATTTTTTGTTTCTCCAGAGTCAACCTTTGCAGTACTTTGCACTATGTACACACAGAAAGAGATAACGTAGAATAAAGCTACTGGTTTACGGGGAAAAAATACCTTCGTCTTAACCTAGGTACCTACGTATAGCCCATGAACTTGAACAGGTATTATCCCTGTCCATGCTTCCACCTTACAAGGAACCCCTTAGATGGCTAGTTGGCTAGAATACGCTTTAGTAATAGTAAACACGTTCTTCAGTCTACGTACGAATGATAACTTGCTCATGCAGTCCTACTCAAATACTACTAGCACTTTTTCAATGCAACCTACTGAACCAGTATGGTATGCATATCATGTACAGTAGAAAGCATGTTGTTTTAAAATCAATCCCGGTTTCCAATATCCAGTAGTTCAAACAAAGATAAAACTTACAAACTCACGTGTCCCACTCAAAGTCCTTCTTAAATATACAGAAAGCTGACTATTAGACGCTTCCCAGAATGACTGTAAAATAAACCCTCGATATACGTTCGAGAACTAGAGCCACAATAAATGCCAACATGAGTCCATTCACAGCAAACGAACTCAATCTCACTGCTATTAAAAATTAAGCTTTTTCCATTTGGAAGTATCATATCTCCACTAAACGAGTCTCCTCAGCCCTCCAAATGCAAGCTCAAGTATCGGCAGTCTACCCCATTCATTTACTCCACGGCATTTACCCGTTGGTCTGAATCAGGGTTTATTACATTTTTAAGCTTTAACCAAAGAGAGTAATAAAGCATTTTGTCAAAATTATTTATACATCTATTAAAAAAAAAGGACCAAAAATAACTGATAAAGCATGAAGCACGTAGTATTTCTGGACACAACACAATTAGTTAAGTGAAATTAAATAACTCGATCATACGGGAAGTACAAATTCTTAACGATTACAAATATGTGAATTTTTTCATGAGATTAACGTTAAAGTAAAGAAATAACAAAATCCAGCCTTCACTTCTTATCCACACAAACACACTTCCATCGTAGGACAAGACCGCTCACAAGGTCAAAAAAAGTCAAGGGAAAAGCTCCTTGTGACCACCGCACTGTCGGTCTTTGTGAACCTACAGACTATAGAGATTAGTTATACTTTACTGACAACAGTATTTCAGACACCGTATGCATTGAAATACCGATCAGAAGCACTGAGGACAGCCATGCTAGTCAATTAGAGAGGCAGAGCTGTCCCTTGAGAGCCAGTCAGCAATGTCTTTCCCTTTCGTAGTCAACATTTCAACAGGGTGATCCAAATACGCGTACTGTCATAGGTCGTATCGAACCAGGTACATCAGACAGACGGAAGTTACTAGGCACCCCAGCAATGTCTCTTGCTTTGAATAGGATACAGTTATATTGTTTGGACGGACACCCGCTTATGCAACTACCACGAGGCAGAAAACGGCAGTAGCTACACAGGAAGAGTTTACCGACCCATGAATCCCTAAGAAGTAGAGCATGCATGTTTGGATTTAGGAGACGCAGAAGGCTCAAAAAAATGGCTGGAAGTTAAAAAATGTATAGTGAATGGGATACATTTTCCCTCCACACTCCTCATTCTGGAGTGCCAAACATAACAAGTGGTGCGGGATACTTACTGTTACGGAAGATCATAGAATGGAAATAAATTACTGGTCTAGTCTATTAAAACGGTTGTATACGTGTGCATATACTCAAGTACTCTTACCTGAGTCGAACAAAATAACCTTCCAAACCTCCCAATTCCAGGAAAATTCTCAAAACAAAATTCTGGAAAGAGGCTCACAGACCCATAGTTTCATCATCGACATTATCCCGGCGGCGCTAATACTGCATTCACCAACACGCTTACCATGTTGATGGTGTGGACTATGAGCAGTACAGAATTGACGGTACCTAATATAAAAACCCAAACTGCCTCGCGTCGACTTACTGAAATAACCGACGAAGTGGAACTATTTTCACAGCATGTTATAAGAGGAGAGTCTTTTATATTAAAATCGCCCCAAAAGACTATCCCAGTAATGATAACCGAAAGATTACGTCAGTTCCCAAATATATAATCAAACCTTTTATTCCCATATATCCATCTACGTAATGTAGTGCAACTAAGTAGTAAATAGTGCTTTTATGATACACAGGTAAATTTAAACGCTAATAAGTCATACAAGCTGCTACAAGCGATTCAAAAATCAAATTTGTAATATGTACAATTCTAAAAAAAATGGCAAGGCTCGAAAATTTAAAAACACGGATAATGATTATGATTTACATTACATAAGCGTCAAAGCTGGCAAGTTGTAAGTCTGGTGGAAAGCATTTTTTTTATAGCAAACTGGAGCGTCAGCGAAGTAAAAATAAAACGTAATAAAACTAGGTGGACATATAGGGTTAAAAATTTAATGGGAAAGGTATTAAAGACATCGTAAATAGTGTACTAATGGGTGTTGAGGGTCGCCTTACTTCAAACCTTTATGTCTAGAAAATAGACACGAGAGTAAGTGAAAAATCCAAAAGGAGAGAAAAGAGAAGCTTAAAAGAGAAAATCGTACGATTACTACCCGGTTTTAAATCGCATCGAATTTATTTTGAAAGTAGCAAAATTCAAGCGGATCTACAAGTTTTTGAAGTATATGTGTTTGGATGTGTCGGGGTGAGGCGAGCCACCAAAAAATCATCTCATCATGTCATATTTTTTACGTACCGCCATGATCAGTCCATGGTGTTTCTGTAAAAATCAGTTTTCAAAACATTTTCATGTCATGATAATTTTTTCTTACATTTCATTTGTACTGTTTTTGTATATAGTATAAGTCAGACGTAAAATCAGATATGATTCTAACCCTGTCGTGGACGAAGGTTTACAGTATGGATTAATCAATCATATAAAAGCGTACGATGGAATTTCAAGTCAAACTAAAAATACTACCTAGAGTATATACTACCTACGTATTATATGCTCATGACCTACTACTAGGAATGCAATTAGAGAAACATCAAGTTTTAGCAATCAGTCGCTAGAATCAAGTAAATCGTTCAATATTTTAGTCAATGCAAAATGCAATTAACTGACGGTGAGCGCAAAATGATATACCTTACATGTAGAAGCAAGGGGTGACTGAAGTTTCAACTATTACCGGTAAGAGATTTAACATGTAGGTACTAAATTTATGGTTATCTACTTACGCCTGCATGCCCACAAACCTTAGCACAATCATATTATAATACACATACTGAAAACAGTTACAATGTAAATATGCTGACAGCAAATCTTGCAGGTTATAGTGTAATAAAGTATGTACATAATTACATATGTAGGCTACTACTAATAATACATTTCATCCACGTGATCAACACTCAGTATAACGTTTTTAGCTCATTATTGATGACTTAAAGGTCAGTGTGCTGGAATTACATCATCTAACTGTGAATTAAAGTTTCACTTCTGGAAATCAATCGCCAGCACAATTTATATCGTTATGATCCAAACTTACTACAGAACCATTAAGACCGGAGCGGAGCCTATTGGCAGGGCAGAATAAACATGAGAATGCTAGTATGTTCAAAATAAATGGTAACATCAAATAAGCTTGAACTTCAACTTAGAAAAACTAAAACACTGAACAGGACAAGCAGACGACAATTAAATTTAGATCAAGATCAAGACCATGAATATGCTGGAAAGCTAGATGATACTAATACGGTATGAAATTAATACAATTCTTCACGTCCAGTAGATACATTAAACCACCTCTTGCGTCAATGTCAGTGAAAGAGAAAATCAAAAATATACACATAAAGTGCAAATCAAAAACCTTATTTCATTCGTCCACGTAGGAAGCGTCTACACATAAGCAGTAAATAATAAATATATATAATACATATATACCTACTTGTCTTATGTGTACCAGAGAATGAATGGTATTGAGTAATTAATAGGACTCAAGACAGGATCTGGATTCAATGAGGCGGAATCCTTAGGATCAAATGTCAGGATACAAATTCAGTGCTTCAACTTACTACTTTAAATCCATACTCATACGACACTTTCTGTGATTACACAGACACACTGATAAGTTTGAAAAGTAAAATAATAATGATAATGGGTGACGACTGTATCACTGACATTTGATAACTAGGAGGTAAGTATACAACATAATATAATTTTTAACTCTCACAAGGATCAAAGGAAGTTGGGAAAAAATCTGGCATTGCATAATATTCCATCTTATCGTCGTCTCAATTCAACCTATACAGCCTGTCGATTAAAGTAGATTTTTTTTAGAGAACTGATGATTGAGTTACATACTGAATTACAGTATTACAGTACACAGGTCAAACTCTGGTCCCCCTGTTAATTCTGTACCTCATTCATTCATCTAAGGAATAATTGCAACATCTTTTCCACATGAATTGATACTTGCACCGAGATGTTTAAGAAAAGATAAAATGACATACTTTTTTCCCATCCTTAATAAGTAAACTTAATTACGCCGCCTTGTTTCAGGCTTTAGTCGTGCCAACAGTTTGTATGAATACCTATGTGCCTAGCAGCACAAAGGTTGACTCATGTTTTACTGGAGTTGCACGGCAGTATGCCTTTACATTGTTTTTAAATTGTATTATCCAATTACATAATTGCTACTGATGGACTTTTAGGTACATCATGAACGAGGTCGGCAGGGATACTGAACTGAATCTGAAAGTAGTATGTACATGAATATCTTTAATAATTATGTATATGCACAGGCCGGTGTACATGTATGCAAACTGCTATGTGGAAACGCAGCTTTAGCTGACGAGCTAACCAACAAAAACGCATTGGCTTGCAATTTCGTATCACTACCAAGGAAACGGTTTAATATGGCAACAACGAATTTCAAAACTGACTGCTATTACGTGATCTACTCGCACTAGTAGCTACGAAAATCATTAAAACCCGAATACAAATTGAGTTTGGAGGTTAGTGACCCAGGTCAAATATCAGAAAAGGTGAAAAGGTCGCAATGTGCAATGTCTAAAAATGCAAAAATGCAACTCTTTTTGAAAATTTGTAACTTTTGACCACGTTAGCCAAAAATCTTGAAATAGTAAGTAAGCATTTAATATCGTACTTGCTTTCATTAAAAAACTTAAACCTGGGGTCATACGTTATTCTTAGAGGTCTTAGAAATGGAATTATTTGAGAGTCTCTAAATCACAATTATTGTATTATACGTGAATTAACGGGAAATGGTTGAACCTTACAGACTCTACAATAATTCCCTTTCTGTGGCCTCTACGGGTGACCTATGACCCTAGGTATTTTTTTAATTGAAAGCTTTTACGGTGTTGTATTTTTGCGCACAATTTCAAGAATTGATAAAATGATTTTCGTAGTTACTAACATGAGTACCTAGATCATGTAATGGCAGTCATTTTTAAAATCAGTTGTTATTATGTTAAACCACTTCCTTGTAAGATGGAAACAGCCAAATCAGCACGCGAGATAAATAATACCCATGTCACCTGCAAGAATTGACTTATAAAACGATTCAATGTTCACTGATCAGTAGCTCTATTATACAATCCCTAAATTAAAAAGACAGAAAACCTGTTTCTTCTTTCTTTTTTTCATTTTAAATGTCGGGAAACCGGCCCTGCCCTCCAACTGAATGCTTGATGCTTATGACAAGACTACATACATGTAGGTACACCAGACACTAGTATTAAATCTAAAGCCTAAAACGATATATATTATCACACAAACACGTGTAATTCCTAAGTCAGCACACAGTCCTACGAAATGTAAATGTTGCAAATAGTATAAGAAAGATATGCTGAAAAAGTAAATGTACAAAACGATATTTGAAAACAGTAAATCTACTATAGTAGAGTTTTTTTTAAAAAGAAAAGGTAGTCTAAGAGTTTTGTGAAGTTTAGTGTAGAGATAGAAAAAGTCGATGGAACAAGTCACTGGATGAACGAAAAAAAAAGCTAAACCGTGATTTCAAGAATAGAAGGAATTGTACTTATAAATAATGAACTTACCTTATCCTTCTTGTCCTGCCGCGCGTACGGGAAGCATGGAATAACAGCGGTGACTCTTGAAGCCGATGCTATCTTGCAAGCATTGATCATTATCAGCAACTCCATGAGGTTGTCGTTTACTTCTCCGCTCCCGCTCTGGACAATGTATACATCCTCCCCACGAACGCTCTCTCCTATCTCCACACTGTCAAGTATGATCAAAGAATACAATTACAACTTCTTTAAAAAAGTTGAAGTTCATTTTGGATGTGCATACAAAATTGGAAATACATAATATAATATTCTCATGATTCGTATCTAGCACCAAGAAGACTAACTAAACAATCATAGGAAAATACAATAATTATTATTAATCATTCCAAACACGTCATAATAATTACACAATAAATTAATGTTGTAAACCATATTAACGAGAAAAAAAAACGTTTTAATTCAATTTATACCCCACAGATACAGAAGCCAAATGGGTAAACAACAAATAGCCAACACAGAACATACAAATTAAAATTCGAACCCATCTCAAATGATCAAATAAAAGTTTAATCTATACTTCGATTGCACAATACACAGTAAACAACACACAAATAACAAAATAAAAACGACAACAATTTCCATCCCTCATTTCTCACGATTATGATAAACATCAGAAAAAAACTACAAAGGATACTGCTGCAAGTGTGAAACAAAAAATCCAGTATACATTCATTTGATCACAATAACTTCATCCTCCACATGCTTCCTTCCCTGTAGCAGTGAACTCCATAAAATCCATTCACTACCCAAACAACCGTATAATCGTAAATCCACCAATGATCACCCTACACTCTCTTCGCGCCTACGGTCACTACTATCAGTCTCTCTACCCAATAAAATCTACATACTTTACATTCTTCCCTCTTGACTTGCTCCTCTCAACTCATTCCTTCATCCCTCCACTCATAATTAATTTTAAAAGGAAATAAAAACAACATATCAAATGAAATACAAAAATTTTAAACCAGTCAGTCATTCAAAGCTCCTGTCCCAACTCTCTCTACCTAAACTAAATTTAATCAAGTCCAATATTCACGACCGATTAGGACTAAATTGGATTGGATGCGACATACACACTGCACTGGTCTGGGAAAGATTACGGGACGTCGAACCTTTAATCAAAAAAATTACCATTTCAATCTTCAATCTTCGTGTGAATTGAAGCCCAACTAATGACTGAACCACACACGCTCAAATCATGAATCAACCTTATTTTTACAACATAACATACAAGTTTCGCTGACATTCAACTTCAACATTGAACTTCCAACTTCAGTTTATCAGTTTTTTTTTACTTTCTACTCCTACTGACGAGTGACTGACTGACTACCGTGGCTACTCCTAGTAGTGTGTAGTTGCTCCGATCAAGTCACCCGGTCCTTCGCGGGTAGTACGAAAGGAAATGAACATGAAGACGAAAAAAACGGGTAAAATATAAAAATTAATCGATACGAAATTGAATGAAACGGAAAAGAGTTGACAAATGACAACGGACTCACTCGTCACACCAAACTAACAACTATCAACTGATGAGCTAACAGCTAAAGATACCAACAACAGTCTAGCACTCATCGCCCTTACCATCAACCCTAATTAATCCTAATTCAGACTACAATGATAATTACCGTCACTAATTATTATAGCCCCTCTAATATAATTAAATGTATACATCCCGTGGTAATAATTATGAGATTAGTACCAAATAAGAATTTATAAAAATAGGAACAACAACAAAAAAGGAACCACGAATGACAAATGACGACTATTGATGAAAAATGAGTGGAAAAATAATTTTTAAAAAAAGAGCAACTCACCATGTCTCTAAATTGGAAAACTTTTTAGTGACGACTTTGCCCAGGTCAATGCCCAACCTGTCAACGATCTTCTGCGCCAGGTCAGGATGAGATGTCCCCGAGAAAACCTTGATGTTCGGCATTCTTCCACCTTTGACGAAGACTGCTGGAGACTCTAGTTTTGAGCATAAGAGGCTCCTTGCGCGTACTCGATCTGCTAGCCCTGGCATTACTAACCCATTTCCATGTTACATGCGCTCTTTTATGGGCTTCGCTCCCTCAGCTCTCGGCTCTCCACGAGGTTTGTCCCAACAGAAACACAGAGCCTCGGCCCTCGGCGTCCACTCGGCAGCCTCCGCACACAATCTCTCTCTCTCCTGGAAAAATACACTCTTCCCCACACAACCGCCCTTCCCCCGACGACGCATACCCGTCCACTCGCGTATACCCGACCGACCCAACCAACAGATCACTTCCTATGACCACATGTACCTGCTACACGTTTTACTCTATACTCCTTCATGTCACTTAATTATTGCTACACCTACAAATCTGTCCGTATCATCCCAGCACCCAGTCCTCCAGTACACAAGAAGAATTATACAGATCGTCCCTTTATTTAGTCCCATCCTCCCATCTTGCTGTAGCTGTATAATTCTAGATTCTAGATACTTAAATATCAGGGTAAACGGTAATGCTGTGTGTGAGATCTTTTTAGCTAGTAAGTAGGGGACTTCCAATTGTGACGGCTTCAAAAGGGATTTTTTTCAAATGAGCCAGTAGCATATGTATTTCCAAAGGGCAATAGTAAAGATTGCCCTTTTTTCAAGAACGTTCATACTATATAGTATGTATAGAGATTTAAGAGCTCTCGAAATGTGTAAACATCACGTGAAACGTTTTATTTTATTTCGAAAGCACAGTGACATGCTATTTTTAAAAATAGGGTTTGCAGGATTTTGAAATGTGTACATGTATCGTGTTTAATAATAGCACTTTTTGGAAATGCTAGCGTATCTTAGATTTCGAGTTCGTAGGTACAAAGGTTTAGACTTGGGCCCTTTCAAAATGTGTCAATATCATATTTCCGGCAGGGTCTTGTTCCAAAAATGTATGCAACTATGGTTTTGTTTACCATGGGATTCTAAGGTGGCTATCATTTTTTTAAGCTTTTTCGAAACGGTTGATGATGTCCAATGTCCAAGACTGTCCTTGTTGAAGGAGTTCATTTTGTGGTTGACGGGCATCAAAAATGATAAAATAATGTTTTAGATGGGCTAAAAATAAGAGCCTGTCATATTTGGAAGGCTCCCGTGCACAAGACAGTGGCTCTCTGGCCTGCAACGTGCTTTTTGACTCCGGCGGCAACTCCCAGCCTTCTTCTCACGAGTTGTACACTTGCTCATTTGCTCCTCGTCCCCTTTATTTATCCAAATGAGTAATGAAATGACGAGGACATGGATAAATTGAAAAATCTGCTGATCCCTCATCACACTGATCAACTTTACTATGTATCATCTGTCAATGCCAGTTATTACATAATTACCAGTTATCAGATCCTACGAGTTTTAACCTGTTCGATATTCCGCATTTTCCCCCTTTGCTTCTAGAGTTTTAGACGCAGTACATTTCCCTCAATGATTTTTTTCCTTTCTTCCTCCACACAAGTATTTTGTAATTATAGCATCCAGATTTAAATAAACATTTAATTATACCAGTGCTGCAGTAAAGAGCCAACCAGGTCCTCAGGATCTATGTGATTAGTGAATTAAACCCAAATGTTTACACCATATGATTTATCATGAGTTGTATTGAGTGGCAAGTTTGTGTAATGCTAGATGTACTTATAAATAATTTAATAAGATTTCCACATCCAGACTTCCAGACCTCCCAGGCGATGGAAAAGATGTTGTAGGTCGTATTAAACAATAATTCGATAACAATTTTAATTATTTTAAAAGGGGTCGACGTGAGAACTATTATTCTATGGTACGTACATTCTTCGTATACTGTATACAGCAGATTCGTATGGATGTAGGTATAGGTACAAGTTTTAGTTGATTTGGAATGGAACTACTTACTACTTATGTAAAATACCATCTTTCAAGGTAAGGCAGTAGTACCTCATCTCATCTTCATGCTCTGTTACGTGCATATTGGCAATTGCAACATTTATTACGCAGATAGTGACTTATTAGCAAATTTAAATCTACCGAGTTGTATAGCCACGCGGAACCAAAAATGATCGTCAATAATCTTTCTATTTAAGTCCAGCATTCACAAGCTGTCAGCCGTCGTCATCTTCACGGCCATGTCAGAGTCGTCAGAGTATGCAAATGTAAAATATAGTAACGAATAGGTCAGAGGTTATAGCGTCTGTATTATCAGTCTCAGTGCACACACTGACGTGAGAGCAAAACCAATCCAAGATATTTGTATCAGCAGGACGATGATTGCGTGACATTCACTTCATTTAATTCTGATGATGCATATAAGTATATGGTGACACTACTGATTTGCTTGACGGAATTGCTTGATTGCCTCTTTGCTTTTCGATAATTCGGTCAATAATATAATTCACCGTTTTAAGACTAACTGGACAATTCATATTTTATTTAACCATTAAGGACACCAAGGATTATGCTTTATGTGCTCTTCAAATTATGCTTTTTGTATTGCTGAATTATACTTTATTATTCTCTTTGAGCACATAATTATACTTTTTAGTTTTCTGTTAAAAATTGATTACTATCAGTGAAAAATCGTCAATGACTAATTGTAAAACAAACGGGTAGTACTTACATACCTACATATTTATATATAATACCTATGTTGTTTTTGGCACTGCCCTAATGTTTTCAATACATCAAGGAGTCCAGAGGATTTAGATTTAGAATTAGTTATATTTGGGACAACCAAAATGAAAAATAAAAATTCATTCCGCTCATTTGTCACACATTTGGTCTAAAAAGTATGTATTTAGGTTTTTTCATCTGATTGCTCTATTACGCTCTTTAAAAAGTCATTATGCTAGATTAGGCTTATAAATTTGCATTATGCTTTTTATACTTCACGTGCTTTTTGAAATTTTTATTTTCCGATATTTTGGTTCTACATAGTGCCAAAAGCTTATAAAGCTACCTTCCAGAATAAAATTGATAATTATGCTTTTTAACCTTTTTGTGCTGTAAGATATTCTTATTATTCATCGTAGATGAGCATAATTACTAAGACAAATCCAGCAGGGTAGTGACATGGTTTTGCAGTATATTGGACAAATTAAATCTACACTAATTTTATTTAAAAGCAAACGTTCTGTTCAACTGTAAAATCATAGAAACCCATGAAAAATCCATGTACATATGTAGTTTTGAATACAAGGTATATATATATATAGGTATACAGGCTCTAAGCGATAAGTCGCATGCACCGTGTAGTTAGTGGTAATATGAGTAATTGTAGAAATTAGAAATACGAAATGACAGTGGTAAGAAAGACGATTCATTGCACTTTTTAAACACCGAGATACTTACCTACGGGTAAGTACTTACGTAAGTATATATAGCACAAAATCTCATTCACGATTTCAGCGGAGTAATTAATCAACAGAGAGTGTAGTAAGAAAGTTGCCTTGTCAGTCCAGGCAGTGAGTAAAAAATGAGTTCATGCAAGTCTTGCTAATTGTTATTTGAGTAGCTTAGCAAAAGTCACTTTGGATTTTTCTCCAATGTTTAAATCCATAAATTCAACCTTGGGACAGGAAATTAACTAGACGACATGTGTCTTGCGTCCTGGGTTCCAAAACTAATACTCCAAATGTCCAAATGTTAAAATTAATAATTAAAACAAGGAATGCATTAAGTAAGTATGTAAATATTTACACGGGAAAACCAGTGTGACAGTGTGTGTTGAATTTGCACTTGAAGTATCTTACCTTTTGTACTTCTATGTTTCCATACTAATACATAATTACTTTTGATACTCCTTCCTACTATTATCTTAAGTATGTACCTGCTGTACTGTGTTCGAATTTGCACGTATAATACAAAACACAAATTATAAATGTATTTAATAATGCCTCACTCTGATACACAAAAATATATAAATTACCCACTTAATTGTTAATCACCTATATTTCTGCTATTGAAACCGACACCCTTTAAGGACCTGCCTACTAAAAAAAAGATTGCGACTAGACTTCGTGTCCCTGGTGGCACATAACCTTTGCACTTGCCCCCCCCCCCTCTCCACCCCCCACATCCCAAACCAGCAGAGTCGCATAATTACGTTAAAATGTACTTGATAGAGAATTGAATTACGGATCGAGCACACTTACCAGTTTTAAAATCGGTGTGAAAACAAAAAAGTTATGAGAAAAAAATTAAGAAGTTGTAAGCATAGCAAAAATCGACTTTGTCTCAGTTTTTTGCTCCAAACTTTTTTAGTTTTAAATCGATTTTAAAACTGATTGCTTGGCTAGATCCGCAATAAAATTCTCTATAAAATCCGCTATAATGTGGTCGCAACTGTGCTGGTTTCACAGGGGTGGGGGGGGGGGGGGGCAAATGTTATGTGCTACCCTGTATGTACATACATGTTTCAATCAACGTCAATGTTCCCATTACGAGTTTACGAGAATCTATAAGTATGTACATTCAAATAAAAAATAATGATTAAAAATGCCCAGTCAAAATAAAAAAAGCAATCCTCCCACCAAATAAAGCATTCTAATTATATGCACCGCGACGGAAAAAGGGGAATACATATATGTATGTAAAGAAATATCTCTAATCTCTAATATTTAAACCATTACATACTATTAAGTCAGTGCCCGCCTTTCGGCAATTTATTCCCCGATCCTGGCACTTGCACTTGCACTGAGCCGTTTATTATCATAAATATAATAATTATATTCAAATTCATACACATATTTATAAGTTCCCGACTCTGTGTAAAAGTACTCATCTTCATTTTCCATCCATCCATCATACTGAGAGAGTACTAAAGAAAGTCTTTACATAAGTAGGATATGTAGTTTAATCTATTTTTTTTTTACATAGTCATCCATGTGCACATTTGGATATTTTCCATTTCCCATCCGTCCATGTCCCATCGACCCCAGTTTAGTCACTCGTCTCTCTCAAGGAATATTTTGGTTTTTACACGACATCTTTCAAAGATCCCTGAAGATCTATACCTACAGATCCTTGCTCCAAGATTATGATGATGATGCTCAGGAGGATCAGGAACCTTGCAAATATGATCAGATCCAATTTCCATCGTAGCCTTTCTGCCCTTTAAACAAGCCACAAAGTCACACAAAAAAACCCATCCTTCTAACAAATTAAAGTCATCCTATTCATCCTTAGTCCTAATGCTTTTAAAACTTCCAGTGTCTCAACCTGGCAAACCACAGTACAAAAAAAAACGTTATTTCCATATTTCCATGAGGTCATAATTTAAAGGTCCTGAGCTCCAGCTGCAAACGTTATTTCCTATGTGCAAGATACCTTTACAAAAGTAAAAGTACAACCGTATATATTTAAATTAACGGATTATTACTTTCCTGTCTGCATACTTTTGAACCGAACTAATGAGGGCTAGTGACTTGACTCCGCTGACGGAGTTGAAAGAATGATGAAAGAAAAAAATTAATTTTAGAAAGATAAAAAAAAAAAGTCAAAAGTGCCAAACTGCCAAAGTGCAATGTTTTGGGATGTGAAATGGGATGGGAAGTGAGTGGATTGGTGGATAGGTTGCGTTTGGGTGCACAAGTGCATCTCCAAGAATTGAGTTTTTTAGTCGACGAAAGCCAAAACTAAAACCAAAACCAAAGTCGACTTGACTTTTATTGAATGTTAAGAGGTTTTTTTTTATATACTTGTTACGCACTCGATAGGTTGGTTGGCTGGTTGGTGGTTGGTTCGTTTGGAAATACAAATGCAAAAATTATAGTGTGTGTGTTGGAGTTGGAATTGGAAATTCTGCTAAATAGTCTTTGGTTTCCTTCTCAAAGAATTTATTTATTATTGACTCATATTTGGGATTTAGAAATTGGCAGTGGGAATAATTATTGTTGGAGTTGAAGGAGTGAATTATTTTCTCATTTTCACTCGATTCCCTCATTCCATCAACTTTCCAAGAAACAACAAACAACAAAGTAAACTCTGTAAAGTCAATTTGGCTCTTTAAAAACTTTTCAACAATATTATTCCAGTAGTCATAGTCACACACAGCACAGTCACACTCATCGTCTCGTAACCCTAACTACAAAATTGTACATTACAGTTACATACAGATTGTGTGCGTAATATTTATGTGTAGAAAAAAGGTTTTAGTTGATCTTCAAATCTTCACCGTCAACGTCAACATCAGCACAACTCAGTACAGTACTCAGTAACCAAACCAATACCAACAAGGACTAAAAACTAGTCTGTTAAAACCAACTTTAAAGTTTAAAGTGTTTAAACTCTTTTATCCATTTCCCATTTACGTACACAAGCACTACAAAACTTTCCAACCGAGTCCCTGTGTGAGCCGAGCAAACCAAAACTCCAAAATTAAAAATAACGTACTTACACAGCAAATTAAATTGGGTTGGGATTGTTTGTAAATTGTAGTTGTTTGTTGTTTCTTGGCAGACACAAGTAACAAGTCAAAGAATCAATTTTAAATTGAACAAGACGCGATCCCAAAAAATCCCCAAGACGGTGACGGTAGTTTATTTATGTAAACGTATCGTAAATCGCAAAGCACTTACCTTTGTAGTTTTGGAATAAAGCAGACATCGGACATTACAAGTGCAGTTTAACAATCTATAATAATACCTGTGAGACGCTTTAACCCGGAACTCCGGAACCGTCACTGTCTGTCAATCAGTCAAGAGAGCTTTAGTTAAATTTAAAAGTGGTTCCCATTTTTTTCCGGTTTTTCCTAATTTGTATGTAATTATTCCTTAAGCAATCCAAGTTACACTATAACGTTACATCAGAAGTAGGAGGGGAGGATTTGATATTTGATTTTGATATTTTCGTCCTTAGATTATAGTTATTGGTAATTTTTGTGTAGATGTGTGCTAGGTAAAGTTTACTGTAGCGTTTATTCCTACCCAAATCGTTAAATTAAAGATATTTTTAGTAATAATACAAACAATCAATCCACAACTAGTGCAAAGCGTAACCAGAAACGGCCAGAAATACATAATAATTGTATATTTCAAAAGTTTTCAGTGTTTTTCCGCACTGTCATGATTTTATTGGATCAGGATCATAAAGTTGGTTTTTCCCCCGTTTAAATTAAGCAAGAATTAAAGGTTGCCAGCTACTGTTTCCGAGTCAAAATTTAATGTGTGTGTGAGTTTTTGAGAGTGGAAAAAGACTTGTCTCGGTAGTGGGAGCCAACAGGAGGTCAGTCAACCAACCTCGGCAAGCACATAAGCCAGTTGTGCCGTGTGTTGTAAGTTTAACTGTACATACATATATACGGAGCTGAACTGTAAGTTATCATGGCCAATATAGCGATACAAAGGATTAAGAGAGAATTTAAGGAAGTTGTAAAGAGTGAAGAGGTAAATTTTTATGTCATATGTGGCTTTTAATATGTTTTTATGACTTAAATGTACGGGGTATTTATCTATGTAGTTTTAAAAAAACAGTTCCTACATTATTCTTAGTAAAAATTGAATTTGAGAACGTACAATATCATATACGAGTCAGTCATGTTCATCCTCATACGTTTGTTATGTAACAGTCAGTTGCCAACTCAGCTTTTTAATTGGACTTTTATTTCCATTTGGGATTTGTGGATTTTGTATTATGTATTATGTAAACGGAATAAAAATGTGGGAGATAAATATGTTCGAGATGCTAAAATGCGCAAATGTAATTAATAATTGCTCTTGTTCTCGTTACCACAGGTAGCACGATGCGCAATACGAATTGATTTGTTAAACGATAGTTGGACTCAGCTCAAAGGAGAAATCGCAGGTCCTCCCGATACTCCATATGAAGGGGGTAACTTTGCACTCGAAATAGTCGTTCCAGAAACGTATCCATTTAATCCTCCAAAGGTTCGATTTCTTACCAAAATTTGGCACCCTAATATTTCGTCAGTCACTGGTGCTATTTGTCTGGACATCCTTAAAGATCAATGGTAAATACCATTACTCAAATCTATGTAGATCATTCTCCTAGATAATCTGCAGTGCAGTGCTCATGTAACTATGTTGTATACCGGAATTTTAATTTTGCTAATTTAAAAATCTGTTATCATAACAATGTAGTGCAGATTAAGCTGTAGGCGATCAATTCTGCTGCAGATATTACGTTACTTGATCGTTCTTTCTATTAAACCATCGCAATTTGCAATTCGTTTTAAATTCCTGAAAGCAAATTATGTAGTTTGTCTTTATATTGACGTTATTTACTGAAGGGCTGCCGCCATGACACTTCGCACGGTATTGTTGTCCCTCCAAGCATTATTATCTGCTGCAGAGCCAGATGATCCTCAAGACGCTGTAGTAGCCCGACAGTACAAAGATAATCCTAAAGTATTCCTGTCAACTGCTCAATATTGGACTGGAGTCTACGCTGGAGGTGAGCTTGCAACTTGCACTTCAACTCCTTGAGTAAATGAAATATAATTTTAAGTGTTAAACAATGTTATTACTGAATATTTCTATAGGTCCTACTCACATCGCAGAATATGATCAAAAAGTCCATCGGTTGGTGGACATGGGTGTGGATGATACTACCGCTGTTGCTACCTTGTCTTCTCATAACTGGGATTTGAAGAATGCGACCGAGCATTTATTTAGTTAATTGTAATTCGCACTAAAGCTTTAAACATATTGTGATTGGCAATAGATGCTAGGATAAATTGTGGATATGAAAATGGCGAATGGCTTCCTGAATCTGGAATAATTGTTTCTCCATACACATCACAAAGGCATGATACTGATACATACTGTGAACAATATACGGCAAATAATATACAACATGTACTTCTTATGCAATGAAATCAAAAATAATGATTTATTAAATTACCATGTGTGATTTGAGTCTAGAGTTCTAAAGTGTTCCTTCTGACATATATTTTGCTTTTTTCTGCAAATGGCTATTACTGCACAAAAGATTACTTACACAACGGAATTCTGCTTAATTCAATAAATTGTCTGTTCCATGAACTGGATGACGGAGTACTTTTCTACTAAGCAAGTCCATATGAGATATTCAGTATAGACATTGAACCCGATGGGTCATTGTCCTTTTTAACTCCCATAAATATTTATTCGTTTACTCCAACTACTTGTTCACATCCCAATCATTCCATCTATTAAAGAAGTATAAAACGAATTTCAGAGGTATGGCTTGTTGATGTTGAATATGCTACGCAAAATAAGTTTCAGACATGATTTCCAAAAAAACGACAATGAAGACATGATTGTGTAAGATGAATAATGAATATTATTGTACTTATTTTTATTATTATCGTTCATGATTTGAATTCGATTCAGCTCAAATATCTTAAGCAATCATATAGTTATAGTTAAACAGAATTATTTTCAAAACAACTCTTTACTTAAAAGTATCGCATTACGGTTTCATCATATAATCGCATCTTTCTCATCACATAAGTAGATACATAGTAAGTTGCTATTACTATGAAGAATAATTGTGGTAGCAGATTGCATACCTACATATACAAGTGTGCAGAAAATTATAACAATATTCAGTGTTCAAACTGACAAATCTTAAATTGCTACAGTTTTAACGCATGTATCACTTCTAGTAATACGGGCACCCAACTTTTTGAAGAATAATATTTATGCAATTGCTTTATATATATATATATATTTATATAAGAATTTCTTACATCTAGAAAGTAGTGGTTTAATTGTAGAGTGAGTACTGCGAATCATTTTAATAACCACTTTTCAGATTGCTTAATTTACAAGGAATGGTTTTCGCCTCGTATGTATTTATAGATACTATTTATATTTTACATATTTTGTAGTTGTATATTATTATGCTAATGATGTGCGATAAGATCGACGACGAATAAATTTTGAAATAGAATAAATAATAGCAGTTTTATATATTTTTATTTTTAGATGCGTTTCAAAAGTTAGGAATGATTATTCTGGTGATTCCACGGAAGTAGTTTTCACTAGAACTCGATAACAGTGACGACAAACCGGCGACTGCTTCTGGCTGATGTGCCCTGGTAATGAGGCCGACTTGTCCAAGCATCGCGCACAATAAATCTCACCGCATCGCCAGCAATGACTCTAAAAACAGTAAAAAGTTAAATTAATATTCCAGTACCAAAAGAAAGTGACTAAGTCTTATGTTCTTCCCTTCTACTAATTTACACATTTTGGAACTCAATTTAGTATACCAGGGTCAGCTTTTACCTTTCTAAATTATACCGTATTTTGTTGTAATAACAAAGGACAGTAGGGTGCTCGTATCTATCTTTTGCCTACTACGCTTAAAACAATAAAAAATCAAAATATTTGAAAATCGGTCGGCCGAGTATGGACTTGATTACTCCGTTGTTACTCGAATTTAAAACAAAGTCAATACCATCAGCAAGAAAATGCTGACCCTCATTGTGAGACGAAAGTAAACGATACGAAATGCGTTAGTGTTCCAGTGCTCTTGCTACAACTAAGCGGATCTATGCAAGTATATACTGTGCGTAAAAGTAAGGTGAACTTTCTCCCACTACCTTTCTAGTTGCAAAATCTAGAGGCGTCGAACAGGGGCATTCATGAACCCCTCGTACAGATTTCCAATCCAACGCAACGGAATTGAGTTCGTCAGTGAGTTTCGCAATCGTCATAATATCATCACTTTTATCGTGTGAATTTTCATTGTTTGATGTAGAATAGGAAAGAAGCGAGAGGCCGTCAGTCGATTTGTTGCCGAAACTTGTTACCATTAGAGGATCGTACTCAATCTTTTGTTGAAGCTTGAGATTAACCTGCAATTGACATTGTATTCAAAACCATTATCAAATAAATGTAAACCTTCAGACGATGTTAACCATATTGTATATAATAAAAAGTGACTAACCTCATCAAACAGATTCTTCTTGTAATTTAAACGATTATCATCCAAGGATTCTTCGGTGTTGCTTTCTCCATTTGAATTCAGAAGCAACGTGATCTTGTCATCCGTTAGTTTGATTCGTTTTTGTAAGAGTCGAATGTGATCATCGAGGGAATTTATGTGGTCTTTAGATGCCACCATTAGATCAGTCAGAGATTCTCGAGGATGCAATCCAGTTTCCCATCGACAGTACATCTCCCTCCAGAATCTGCATTTCAAGTTTTATTAATCACTTAGTAAAATAAAAACATTTGTATTGAATTTCTCTAACGTAAAAGACTAAAACAGCTGATGGATTCTCAAATTAAAGGATTGTACTTTGTCGATCTTTTAGTCTTCACTGTTACTGCAAATATGTACGAGTTAGCCTATAGAAGTTAATTGTAGATAATCTTAACATAAAAACTAAAGGGCTTATTATAACAGCATGTTTGAAAATAAAAAGTTGATAAAATCAGCACTGCATTGACGTGTCCAATATCTCCAAGAACCACGTAAAACAATCAGAAAAATACAAGTGACGTAAAAATTTTGACATTCCTTTGTAATCCCATCAAAAATTTTCTTAAGAATTTCTCAGGGAAATTTGAAGACCATTTTTTAAGTAGTATTAATGCACAATAATTAACGCTAATATTTTAAAAACATCTGTCTTTACAAGCCTCAAAGTTTTATCCAAAAACCAATTTTTAAGTTTTCAATGTGTCCAAGTAGAATTTGAATAACTCGTTGTGATTCTTACAACCGCAAATGCTCGAATAGAGCCCCTGGGGCTCTATTCCAAATTCCCGCATTGCATTCCGCATAACATAATGCTGTGTTATGGCAGCCCCATGGGGCTCTATTAGGGTTGGGGCTCTATTCGAAACTGGGGCTCTATTCGAGCATTTACGGTATGTATAGATACGTGCACAAAAGCGACGGCTGGCAATAATTGTGCGCCCTTGACTCTTTTGTGAGTTTCATTGCTGAGAAAAGTTTAGAACACTTCCCGGATATTTTGAAACATAGGTAATAATAAGGGCAACATAAAGTACTGTTACATATATCTATACTAAACCACATACATGCTGGCAATAACTCGTGGAATAAAAACCCATCCGCCATATTGCGCACTTGGACAGCATATACAATAATTCAATTCCAATCCCAACTACAAATAATAAAAAAAATTGATTGAAATTCTCAAAAAAAAATAGCCTTTGGAGTATTTTGCTGTTTTATTTTCATTCTGGAACTTACTTGAATGTTTGAGGTGCAAGGTTGGGTTGAATAAAACCAACGTTGGAGTCAGGCTTAAAGAGTGGATTGAGAAACTCATTCATGTGATTGGCAATGTAGCCCCACAGAGAGTAACTTTTCTCTTCCAACCTATAGGAGTAAGGTAAAGAGAGAAAATGTACAAGTAAAGTCAAAATCACTTTGCTCGGGTTATAAAATACCAAATAAATTGAAGTCACATGAGAAAAAACTGAAATATGTTGTGGAATGTTCTGATCACAAATGGAGGACGTTCGTGATTCGATTTGCGAACAGCGACTGCACTTGTTCAATTTTGGGGAAGAAATCCTGTTTTCAACGCAAGCAAAAGCTTTGCCTTTTAAGATTGGGAAACAACACCCCACCAAGATTCAATCAATCAAATTGTTCAGAAGGAGAAAAATTAGGAAAGATTCTGCGGAGGTACAAAATACGAGCACATACATAATCTCACTAGCTATATTTATCTCTCAAGAACGTGGGGGGGGGGGGGTCAAAATTTTTTCTCACGCTTCCCCGTGCAAAATTTTCAGTGGATTAGTAATTGAATTAGTTTACGCTCATCTTGTTAATACCTGAGATCCACTCGATCTTTTTGACAGTTGCCTACAAAGGTTCCAAACTGACAAGAGTGGACATGATCGTGAATGCAAAGTAAAAGACGATCATTGAATTGGAAAACGGATGGAAATTGTTGACTCAAATGCCAAACACACTCAAGCCACTGAGTAAATACTGGTGAGATTTCTTTAGGATCAACCTGAATGTGACCGCAGCGATCTGTAAATTTATGACCAAAAGATAGCCATTCTTTGGCTATCAAAGCTTGAAAACCATGTAGAGTCCTGTAGTATGGATCCAGTAGTATTTGCGATAAACCACAAACTTGGGCTGTGCGGTCCCAACCATCAGAACAGTGGACTAGAACGGATGAACCATCCTCCAACGTTCTACAAAAAAGCCAAAGTTCAGATTAATTAGGTATGTGAATTTCACTAGTAAGTAGTGTAGTTATATACACAATGTTTCCAGTTGTACGCATAATCATTTACATGAACATAGTACACACAATCCCAACCACACCAAATCATCTTCTATATGAAATGGGATTACTCTTGAAGGAATTATAGATCAAAGTCTGAACGTTAGTTCCTAGTTGCTTGGATTACGCTACGATTACTGTACTGGTATTTGTGTGGGAGACTTACTTGGCAATAAAAACAGCTGCATCCATTATTGATTTTATGTGTCGAAGCCATCCGCTACTTTCAAGACCGTTAAGAAATGCTGCCATTGCAGGAGTTTTCAGCTCGCATGCTTTAAATGACACGAAAAAAAATATGCTTTATTGCTTTCCCTTCCATCCATCAATATTGTATTATTTATCTTTTATGTCAAATATTTCATTTACTCCAAAATTTCAAATCTAAAATACTAAAATATTAAGCAAATATTAATTTCGGATTCTCGGACTCAGAGGATATCGGCGAAGATAGGAAGAATGAAAAACTACAAAGCAAAACGACAGTTTATGACCAATCTTTCCATCTTATAAAAAAATCTACTCTTCCGCTTCTTGCAATATTCTTGTTTGTTAAACTTTCCACGCTTTCAAATAAGTGTGTCCAAGCCCAGTTCCTCCACGTTCTTAACTAATGAAACAACATCTTTTGACTTTTAAAAAAATGCAAAAACTGGTTGTGACCTTTTTAAAACAAGTAGAAAAACGTTGTTTGCACATTTTTTTGAAAAGCAGAAGCCTGTTTTTCATACTTTCATATGTTTTTTAGAAAAAGCAATTTGTAGTGTTATATAGATTGTATTTGATGGTGGCTTATACTTGAATTCTTATTTAGCGTCCAAGTTTACCAACTTTCACCGTGAACAGGATGTTTACAAAAACCCAAGTACGTACACATATTATGTACCTACTTTTATGCAATGTGACAATTCTTGATTTTGATAAAATTACGAATATATCCAATCCTGCACTACAGCTCCACCAACGACGATTGATTTTTACATCAAAGCATCTGTCGAACACACTTTGTAGTCTTTGTACCACTCATACTCCACTCACTTGGTGGTAGTCAATAGAAAGGAAAGCCTTCACCCACTTATACATAGACATACATATGGAGCGGGGTAGACATATAGAATTTTAATCGAGTTGGCGTGCCATTTATAGAGACGGAAACCTTGTTAGAGTAGAAATAAAACGGAAAAAAAAATTGTCTGGGTTGGAGGCCTTTCCTTGAGATTTCCAAAGTCTATCCTCTGATCGTGGTCCTGAAGTAAGATTCGATAAGGAATTAAGTGGAGCAGAAATCCCAGTGAAAATAAAAGTGTATCTGCCTATCTATGTATGTACCTACCTACTTTTAGGAGAAGCATTAAATCCGTATGTTTCTCCCAAGTCCCCCTTTAAAATCACACGGCATGACCCCTAGTCCGTCACTGTACAAAGACTAATATTACGACTGAGTGAATCAGCTAAAAAGAATGATAGAAAGACATACGCTCATAGATTGTAGCTATCCTCATGCCTTCAAGCTGCGAGTAGGCATACCTCGTATGAACTTAAAAGTCTTTCACTTCCACGAAATAAGAATTCCATGTACATATTAGCTTAAGAGATGTGTAACTCGACTTAAAAGAAGTGAAAGTGTAGAGTATGAGTAGGTAGAACCGTACAATTCGATTTCCTCATCATTTCTCATCCCAAGTGCATTCAACGAACCACGCTGAGATTTATTTTTTGCATTTCAGCTTAGCTTTTGGCTTCTCTGAGAATCAATACTTGGGACTGATATTCCACCGAAAGGCGTTACGCCTCAGGGGATAGTATTTGCTCAGTACTACTTGGGACTGATTATGTGACATTTGGTCTCATTTCCCTTTCATTGCGGCCCACGCTACCTACGACTTCGATGCAGTCTCTAGTAATGAATTCAGTGCAGGCAAGAGCACACCAGACCATGCCATATCATCCCAAACACTATCTAATGGTACCTTATCGCACAATCTGTAGATCAATCACAATTTACATCTATCTCATCGTCTTGCCAAGCGTTTACATACTGCTTTCCTTTGCACTTGCCAAATTAGCGCCTACCTATACTTTGCCCTTGATTGCCTTTCCCTCTACTACCCTTTATCCAGCGACACTAAACTTCCACTCAAACTTGCCATCCACAGGATGAGTATAACATTTGTCAAAAACAGTTATCGAACAATCAGGGCAGACGGAAATATCAGAGGATTCCCGCTGCCACGGCCACGACTAACACTAACTAATTAATTACAAGCAAACTTTACTCGTACCCCCACGTACTTCCCACCGTTGTTCCTGTAAAAAATGTATACATAGATATCCGAAAAGTTATTTCCCTTTCTCTATTTAATTTACATGATAGCTATGAGCATTAGCACTAACAAGATAAGCGTACGTATAGTAGCTGCTGCTAAGCGCCTGGAATGAAATTTGAGTGATAAAATCAGCACCAGTACCACTCACGTGCATGCTGGGGTACCTAAGGGCCACACTTTCATTTCAACTACCACTACAATTTCCAAGCTAGAGAAGACTCAACCAGACTTCTATTATGGTGCACTTCTCCAGATCGCTTCTCTTTAATTAACGCGAATCTTTCTCTGAATCCCGCATCGGACTCGGGTTTGTCCGCGGTGAGGAAAAAGGTTGGGAAAAACAAAATCTCCACAGAGACAAAGACGAGGAGCGAGTGACAATGAGAATGAATGGTTCGGGTTGGTGGGTAGATAAATGCATGTAAGTCGACACACTATATACAGAGATGTGAGTGGTGCCTATAAGCCATCTATCCAAATGACACGGCTAGTTTGTCTCACTTGCCTCTCGGCAAGACTCAAATTATGGATAAAGATCCGAGCAGCTTCACTTGTCATTAAGCAAATGGTAATGGTCGCTAACAAATCTCTTCTCTCCTCCACTCCCAACGTTTCTTCCTCCGCCTCTCCATACTACCTTTCATGTTTATTTTGCGGAAAGGAGCAGAGCCTGACAGAGTCAATGCCAAACCATAAGCCAATGCAGCGTACAAAAGAGAAAGAGGAGAGAAAGAGAACAGATTTATTTAGACAATCCCTTCCCTCCTCTGGTAGTTCCCTTTCTTTCTCTCTCCACAAAAAAATGGAAATGAAAAGAATTTGGATTACTCTTGTACATACAGCAGGGAAGAAATTTTAATAGGGACTTCTACTAGTCCACTTTTTTTACTGCCTATAAAAACACTAAAGTAATTCATAAACGAACGAACTAACTTTAACTATAAAGCTTCAGCGTATGTATGTATACATATATGCAAACATTCTAACTTGCGTTGGCATTGCGGTCGGTAGTTAGCACTTTCCTAATCCCTCTGGTATGCGATCCCAATTAATGAGAATGGCGAATACAAACTCTTCTACGGATATCACAACCCACGACTGAATTCACAGTGTTTACAAATAACAAGTGTAAGTAAAGCCGTGGAAGCCACGAAATTTTCACTGAATAGTTTAGCGTAGGCTAAAGTGATTACAGGAACATTAATTTAGAAAATGGAAAATCTGAAAGGAAAGGGAACTAATGAGTATAAGGACGTACAAATTGTAAAAATAGCTTACTCTCAAGGAGACGAGCCAGACTAGATCTCATGACATGAATATTGTCGATTCCAGCAAAATGAAATCTTGTATTTTCATAATTAGCTTCACTTTCATATCCTTTTCCGGCTGCTCGATTTGCCATTGCATTGATCTTTGGTCTTGTATCCAAAACAACTAATTGTGCTGTATTTGGATTCATTTTCTGAATGCAAACTAATAAGTTCTCGTCTTCCACACAACGTGCACTAAATCCCGACAAAGGCTGACTGCATCTACAAAGAGCTGCCTGTAATCATCAAATCCACAAACATAAACACACAAAATAAAACATAATTTTGGAACTCTTTAACGACCCAAATCATAAATAGCAAATTGCACAAAGGGCCCTGGGATCCTTTAATACTGCTTTCCTCTCCAAAACGGGTGTAGAAACCACACCCTCAACATATAAACTCATTTGGGAATCAAGCAAAGAAGTTGATGCCAAAAATACTCACTATTGTGCAGCAAAGAAATCTTGTTGGGTTTGTCTAACTCACTGATTATTATTTTATGACCACGCATTTACACAATGATAAAAGTTTTCCTGTATGTACAGTTATTAAAGGAAAAGTTGTAAAACTCGCAGCAGCTATGGCTCAGCTATATATTCTTTTTTAAAGGTATATTTCAATGTCGAAGTCAGCAGCTTGCTTAGGTTTTCATAGCATGTATGTAGATTCCGTTGCTGCTCAAAAGACTTGTACAAAAAAAAGTAGGTACATAAGGAGATAGATAGGCAGGGATGTAGGTACTACAGATACTATTAGCGTGATTTTAGAAACAGATTCGGAAAATGAAGCGTAAGGGCAAAGAATAAATTGTCCATGCAGTAGAAATATCATTTATATTCCCAAACTGAGTGTATTATATCTAGGAAAAATGAGCAGTACTAACTTTGGTAGAGTGAAGGTACGTAAGGACAGGAAGTCTTCCCCGACTTCGAAACCGCGATGAACCCAGTAGAACTGAGGTTTGAGCCGAAGTTGGTACGTAAAGGTAGCGTGGGTAAGTATCACAAATCTGAATCATAAAACATATCCAATGAATATCAATCTTTAAATCAGCAATCAGAGACCAGTGCAGTTTATTTTTGTATGCATGTATGCTGCACGACAGCCTCTGAGTTTGTTTGCTCCACTATTTGTGGCTACTGGTAATGGCCACTCTTTCTTAAAGCAGCCAGTTTGTTTTTTTCCACATTAGTATTATTTCTATATTTGTACTGAAGAAAGTCGTGGTGGACACATAAGAAGTTGGAAAACATCTAGGTAGGAACTTTCTTATCACAACAAATAATCTGGAAGCAGAAAACTATATTTATTACCTCGTAATCTTTATTAAGCGACGTCATTGTCCAAGACTCGTTGGGGACGCCCATTCTTTCGAATTCTAACTGTAAATCAAACAGAGCCCAGCCTGCCTCCCTGGGCAAGTCCTCTGTCCCAGTGTTATAACGGAAAGAGTAAAGGTCTTCGATGCTTGCTACGGAGTTTATAATTACGCTCAATTACTGCATATACTTCCACGTTCCAATAATTCAACCATTTTAATTAGTCGTCAACAAAAAGTTAATGAAGTTTCCAAACTTACTCGGCTGACATAGCTGATTAAGGGAAGTGAAAAAATCGTGAGCATCTCTCTCCTTAGGAATTATGAATGTCATTGATAGGAATGTTTTGGTTCGGACTTGAAGCGGTGATCCCGTGGGTGTCAGCGGCAGCTTCCCCACATTCGATATATGCGAGTGAAGAATCTGTTACAACAGCAGTACACACATATTTAGCATTGCAAATTACTGGTCAACCGAACCGACCGTACAGACGGGCTCAAAATGTAACTGCCGACGTTTATGGAATAACAAATCACAAAAATGTAAGCTGAAGGACTAAAATAACATTCTTTCCTCACCCATGTTTCTCTCTTGTTATCGTGATCCACATAGATTAAGTGCGTTGCAGTCAAATACAAAGCACCAACTGCATTTCGTCTTGAACTGAAGCGTTCTAAAAGCCTCACATTGTCCACCTGCAATAAAAGGACAAAATTCAGTTTTAAATTCATATTATTTTATACACGCAATTATATTTTATATAGCTACTCTAGTAAGTAACCTTAATTTGAAATAAATCGCCACATTACTACGAGCAAAACATGTATGCAAAAGTGATTTACAAACCACAACTTTAATACAAAAGGCATAGCCATAGACAGATACAGTGTGCATGCCTGAAAGCGTCGTTTTCAGCTTAATCGTTAGAGTATTACTATTTCCAATCGCATTGATCAGTATTTGATGTTTTTGTTTACGCTTGCAAGATTTTGTATCAGTAATAATATATGGGATAGCATAGGTACATTCAAATGAGTTTTTTTTAAAGAAATTGGATTTCTTGTGGTAATTCCATGATATTTTAATTGTAAAATATAAATATTTAAAGTATTTTCAGATTTTAGAATAATTTTATAAAATTGCCTTCATTTGGTAGGGGATGTTGCGAAATAATTTCTCAGGTCCATCCGGACTGTCAATGGAGAACCATTCTTTAAAAAACGTGTACACTTCCTCCGCAGCATGCATTATTTTATAATTTGGTCTGATTTTATTTTCTGTTACCCTCATTCACAAATAAATGCATCCTACACACCCCTACTAATACACTTGTACCCTATCTACCCACCAAGAGGGACTGATTCTGAGATAAATTACAAACTTTTGTATAACAATTTAATTACTGTTGATTTATTTATTGGACAAGGACAGTGCAGTGTGAACGAAGTACGTATACATTTTTACACTACTCCACACGGAGACACACGGATTTACTTACTGATTACTGACTTAATGACATTAGCCTAATCAATTATTTTATTTTATTTAAACTGTGTAAACAACACATTTTTATTTTAGACGTTCACTTGGAGGACACCACGTTACGGACGAAACGATTCCAGCGAGGAAAAGAATTCCCAATCTCAGTCTACTATCATAGAAAAAACAATCTCTTGCAGCCTACAAATTCTGAAACTCCGACACTAGCTCTCGCTCTCCCAGTAATGCTTTCAACCACTTCGCTCGGAATGAGAAATGTTGTTGTTGTTGTTGTTGTTGCTGCTGCTGCTGTTTTTTTCGCTGAGTTAGACAAAAAGAAATGAGTGAACAAAAAATTGAACATGGCCAATGGAAATTAGGCGAAGTGGACTGAAGTGAGTTCCAGTGCAGTGGCTATAGCAGGTAGTCTGAGCGGTGAGTAGGGAGAGAGTGGAAATGTAATGGGCTGAGGGTTAAAAAGTGAAATGGAATGACCAAGTGGTTTATGCACGACTGAGTGACGGTGACTGTGAGGAGTTAGCAGGAGTGAAGGTGTGGATTGAATGCGACATGGGTCAATGATAAAATCCTTGAATGGGTCTTCTGCAGGAAAGGAAAAAGGAGCCAGGCACTCCGAGAGTCAGAGGCTGCCAGGCCGAGACCCATAGAAAATCTGTAGACCATACTAAAGACATCTTAGCTAAGCCCTCGCTGCCTTTAAAAGGGAAACTATCGACCGAATTTCTCGAGTCTGTCAACTAAACCACCAAACCAGCTCTTCCACTTCCAACTAAACATCTATATACAACTAAATCAACTACATACTACAGGGTCTCACAGGGAGTACATGGTGTACTAAACTACCACGATAGAAACGAGCTGAACAGAAGAGCACAAGAAATATTGCAAGAACAGCATCTCCTAGTAGATACATATAAACCAAAGGGTTGTTGGAAGTTGAAAAAAAGAGTAAGGAAAAGTCAGTCATATCTGTAGTGCCATGGCCAAAAGTATCCTCACAACGGTCCACTCGTATTCTAATATGCTTCATACACACTACTCACCCCACGGCCAGACCGATACGTCAACTGCACAAGCAAAATAATACATACATAATTCAAAAACAGACTTCTTGTAATTCGCATTTTTGCATAGTCACATGCATCTCCTTTGTACTCCTTTCGGCTTTCACATGATTTGAAAATAAGCACATGTCCTTCCTTTCTCTATTTTCTTCTTTCAGAGCAAGCAATAAGGCGTCCACCCAATTTAAACAGCGAACTCAAAAAAACTACAGACTAAAACGGCAAAGGATTTCTCTGGGACACATTCAATAAGAAAAGGTTTAAGTCTAAAGCACAAAAATCTCAAGACAGCAGTGCAAGTTCATTTCCACGCTCCCACACAACTGCCTCCCTTCACTTTACATTAGTCTCCAAGTACGGGTATTAACCAATATGATGTTCAGTGCACTGTAACAGAACTACGTACTCGTATATCTTAGCCAGTCGCCCTGGCTGTGGAGCGGTGGAGTCCGTTGGATGTGTAAAAGCTACCCAAAAAAACTAAAGCAAAGTCTGTAGCCAAAAGGTAGAAGAATGTTGGCCAAAAAGTTGAATTTGAGCATTATTTGTAGGGAGCAGTAAACATACATACGCATTGTAGATGTGTTCTCTGTCTGGAACTCTGGACTGGAATTGGAATCGGATGATGTTGTGTACCTACCTGCATATATAGAGAATACCCTGCAATATATTTCCAGGTTAACATACTTTGAAACTGAAAGGAATGGGAAGGATGTAAGTGGGGAATTGAAAAGATGTTGAAGTTGAAGTTTATTGTAATGCATCGCATGTCAAAAACTACAAGGAATACAATCCATTTAATTCCCATCTCTCGTCAAAGCCACACATTGCATTTCCTTTCACTCTTTCGACTACTCCCTGTCTTTTGCTTTCTTCGCTTTCTTTCTACATTCTCTCTCTAATTCTCTTTCATCTTCCAGCTTCCATTCTTCTAGTCTTTAGGTATTTTACCTTCCAAATCTTTAGAGTATCCCAGGATCCTTGTCCATTCCATCCCAGTCCATCAGTTGTACATTTCCATTACAAAATAAACCAAGATTAACAAGGAACAAGAAATATATAGCCTTTGTCCTAATTCATCTATCAGACTCAACGAGCAAAACTACGTCAACTCGTCATTAACAACCCCATTGTGTCCATTAGACACTCAAGACCGCTCAAAATCCAATCATGCATAATGCATGTACACACGAGACAAAGACACGGAACAAATGCTCTTCCACTTAACTAACACCGACTTTTGTTTCCTCTTTTAATGAACAAAACGCCCTGTCGACAGTATTTACCCAACCAACAACTCTTTATTCGGAAGAAAAAATGGACTTTTTGGATAAGACTCGAAAGCTCTTTCATGCTTTTAACAAATTCAAATGAAAGCACGTCTTGCGGCCTTAAAGGTCAAATATTATACGAACGTGTAATCTATGAACAACCCACAATTTTCATGTATAATTGTTTGAAAGAACCAGAGAGAACGAATTTTTCCTTGTCGTTTTTCTTTTTACATATCACGAATATCCATTTTATATTCCAATGGCATGCTACACGTGTGGTGTAAATTGGATCTTGAATATTTAAAGAAATGACGGAATCAATACCCAGTAATGTTACTACTTTACTAGAACAAGCAAGAAATAGCAAGAGTAACAATAAATCAGTAACACAACTTGTTTTCACCAACAACTTGTGAAAGTAACCCCAACGCTGAAGTCAGTAGTTGTCGTGTTGAATGCAAGCAGTATTGCAATATAAATAGATAATGCATCGACATAGCACCTACTTCAACTTCCACATCTTACAGAATGCATCTTTCCCATTCTAATCAATTCAATGGGCAAACAGGAACCAGCGCTAGCTGCTAGTTGTTGGCAATTTATTCCATCCATCATCACAGTGCAAATTTTAGAGTCAGAGTACTTATTATTTAAATTCGAAAGACAGAACAGGTGCTCCATCCAACATATGGATGACTAGTCACCTTTTGGAATTCAAATTCAAATTCAAATTCCTGTCAAGTTCCTTGGGCAAGGGAATTCTTAAGTCTTGGCTTAAGAGTACAGAGGAAGGAATTAACAGAATATTTTGAGATTCTTCGTACAATGCCACGTTAGAATGGGTGTCTTCAATTTTACTTCCCCGTAGTATCCGCACTGCACTATAAATTCAATCTGTATATCTATCTATGTACCTATCTATCTGTTACTATCTGCACTCGTTCTGTTCACTATTCAATCGCTTTCCTGCTTTCCTTCCAAACTTTTTTCTTTTCATTTTATGTGGTTCTTTGAGGAAGTCATCCCTTAGTTCCCCTACTTTTCATCCAAGTAAGTCCATGTCCTCGCACTTGCATAAAATAATAAAAAGTAGAGCAAAAGTAGTGTGAAAACTTTTACTTCCAGTTTCAAAGTATGCTTAAAGTATTTTAACGAGAGTGGGAAGTGGGAACGTTAACTTTGAGGGTAGGGAACAGGTAGAATAATGTAATAAAGAAACAAAACCCCAAACTAACAATAGGAATTCGAGAAAGAAATAAGTTTTCTAGGCACTTCACAGTAAGAAAATGAACGGGAATAAGGAAATGGGATGAGCAAATGAGTGGGTGAAGAATCAAGTGAGAGTCATCCAAGAAGGCACTACACTAAAGAACCATCATCATTCTCATATTTCTTATTTTTGGCCTGCTTCCCTGTCATTTACTCTTAGTTGTACCTGTAGTTGTGTAAATCTGAGAACTTAATCTAATAGTATAATAACTTTTGTGTGAAGCTCGTTTGAAAGGGCGAGAGAAAGCGAGAGAGAGAGAGTGGAGGAAACGAGTTTGGAAAATCCAATTTCAAGGTAATCGCGATCATATTCATCTCATGTGTTCCTGTCTCCGTCACAACAGTACAGCCTCACAAGATAAATGCCCAAAACTTACTTTCTCTCACAATCCACTATTGATTGTCACCGCCGCCAAAACATAACTCCCTTCCTACCCATCCACCCACTTTCTTTTCATTTTCATTTCCCTTCTCTCCATTTTTTATTTTCTTTTTTAATAAATGTGGTATACGACAAACATAGTATATGCCCAGAAGCAGATCCAGGAGCCAAGAGTATTGACAAGGAAGAGTAAACAACAACAACAAGAACCAAGAAATAAATCCAAGAAATACGACTGAAATAAAAAAAAAAGTTCAAATTTTAGCAGCCAGGAGATATACTACACCAGCTACTTTTCGTCCCTCAAGATCTAGCTTCTGCATAAGCTGGGGAAATAATATTGAAAAATGCAGACATTTATCAAAGACGTGTAATGTGATCCATATATGGTTTAACATTTCTTTCTGTCTCTATCCCCACTGGCTCAATTTGACTTGGTAAAAGTTTCACACTTTCTTTTCGTCGACAACAAACATACGTGTCCGTATGAATCTAGCTCAAGTTTGTCGTACCTCTCTCCCTCTAGTTATATTACGCATTTCCCCATGGTCGATATCGCATGGGTCCTCACTAATATTTGTTCTACGTCCTACCATTTTTGAATGAGAAAATGAGATCTCGAGTTCCACTCAACGTTGAAATGGAAGTAAGTACTTCACAACGCCACGGCAAAGATGAAAAGATGATTTTAAACGAAAGTTTGCTTGATCTTGATGTTTCCGAACTAACCAGATTGATTTAAAGTTTTTCAGCACTTCTCCTACTACTACAAACCACAATGACCGAAATGGTAGCTTTATCTCTTTTATGCTTTAAAGGTCTAGAAAGAATTCTTAGTCCTGATTATACTTCCTATACCTTCAACATGGTTTCTCCAAACGTCGAGCTAAAATGCAAGGATGGAAATTCAAAGTAATCACTGTAGCTGAATCTAAATTCAATCGCAATTTCTCGATTGAAGAAATTACCTTTTGTGCATTTCTATTAAGACACGAGGATAGGGGTGAGGGAAAAGGTTTCTTTCACAGAAGATGTTGTTTTCACACTTCCAGACGACTCCCGCCTTGAGCCAAAATGACTACATATCGAGTGTTACAAGCCAAAATGACGCGTATCCCGCTTTAAAGCATAGGGTAGAACAAGCAATGCCGCATACTAGCTACACAGTGACGAAAGGATACGCCTCACTTTGCTTCTGAACTCTTTGGTTGCGCTTATCTTTACTTTTAAGGGAAACTGGATACGCGTCATTTTACCTTTGAACATTCGATAAGCATCTTTCATATTGTGGCAGCATGAATGCAAGGGTTTAGGAAACGACTGACAATTAGTTAGCTACATAATTAGGAAAAGGAGTATGAAATACGAATACCTACATACAGATTCGAAACGCGTCAGCGCTTAAACTTTCTATTTTCCCAAAGTGTATGGATGGAAAAACAGTGCATTTGCATATGGTGAAAGCGACGTCTATTTGATCCTAGTTTAATTAATTTAAAAGTGATCACGAACTTACGGACCTTCATGGAATCATCCTGGTATGCTAAATTATATCCCAAGAGATATCTTAAGGATGGAGGAAGCGAAAGACAAAATATTTTTTATTTAAAATGACTCATCCTAACGGTTCTCCGCCCGTCCATACACAAAACTTATGATATTAATACAGATACATATGTGCATGTCTAGGTATAGGTAGACAGAGCGCCCACGTAATTCTGCAGGAAGGTTGCGTGAAGGAATATGAAAAAAAAATGAAAATAAAAGTATGCGACCGTCTGCAGAACTCTCACTATAAAAATATTACTAAATTCTGACAACAAAATGAAAGTGAGTGATGTTCGAAAGAATGCAAATGACAGAAAGAATACTTAGAATAAAAGGCTTGGGAGCACCCAAAAACAAACAATAAAATGGTATGCTGCGTTATATTGTTACTATTCTTGCAATCATCAATAGTTATTATTGTTATTCCTGTATAACTTCGATTATCTGTAGGAGCAGAAGCGCATCTGTACATGAAATAAATGAGATGCCTTCAAGTGAATTACCACGAACACTAAACTGTCTAACTGTCACATAAAATTGCACGAGCCTACTCTATGGTTAAAATTCTGAAATAAATGACAGAGAGACAACGCTGACGACGTAAACATTTATTAATACAAATTAAGGGGCTTCAAATTACTTAAAAGTACCAGCCAACTCACGCCGCCTTCACTTTACATAAACTACAATACCACAGGAATTTAAATGTAAATGAAAGCAACGGCACAACTCATAGACTAAAACGAGGACGAACTATAAATATGAACGACTTCTCACCAACTCGGAATTAATTTGATAAGGTCTGACGTGTTACTTTCATACCTTTACCATGCTTCACAGGTCTCATGATGGTACAGCGTAATGGAGGAGGCGGACTGAATAACAGGGACTGAACGCTGGAATGACAAGGAATGAGTGCATGAATGACAATGACAACAAGGAAGATAACTCCCGACATGAACCTGTGCCCACGAAATTACAAAAGAGAAAACGAACACAAAAAGGAAGGGTGGTATCGAGTATCGGCCATGAGTATGTTGAATATGCATCTGCAAGTCCCGGGAAATTAATGTCTAAAAACACTAACAGCAGTTAGCCTTTGTGCTTCGTCAAGTCACGTACTAGCGTCAGATGGATATGGTTGTGGAAATTACTGTCGAGCATAGAGCATACTAACGATCTCTTTACGCTTTACAGTTTACGACCCTTCATTACAATTTTTCTTACGTAGTCTGCCAATCCAAGCACAATTAACTAACCAGAAGGATCCGGGGGGAAGCAAATCTCATGGGAGTGCATAACAGCGTTCACTTCAACACCGTAAATCTCTAACAGTTTCACCCAAAGCCATTCCTTCAAGGCAAATGTGTGCTCTACTTTTCCCTAGCGTTTGATTTGCACGGCAAAAATCGGAAGATTTCCCAGCTTTGACGTCTGCAGATAATCGGCAAACTCTGGTGCGTTAGTATCCCTATTTTCGAAATGTAAATTCGGACGAATACTTTAGCTTTCATTTGAGTGAACATTTATGCCTTTCTCCTATTTATATAATATAGTGTACAAGAACATGCAGACTACAGCAGCCCTACCCTGGAAAGTACTAACAATTACGATTACAATATTAGTGATTACAATTGGCGCAGAGCACGCCGTAACTTTACTCCCAAATCGCACTATCATCACATCATGCAACAGCAGCATCATTATCGTAATTGCATCCTTCGAGTGAACGGCTGATTGAGTGAACTCCCTTGAATTCCATTTTAACAGCTCCGTCCATTTTAAAAGTAACACACACCATTGCGACTCCTACAGGAATATTTTTATAGTCTTTAGCGTGCAATAGTCATAACACGGAGACGTACAAGGCGGTAGTAAAATAGTACGCTCACAGTCTCTAAGTATTTCCTATATGTGGTAAAATGGTAATGCTACATAATACAAATCTAATGGTAGGAAGAAGCTGTCTCTCAATACAGTTCGACTTACATAACACAGTCGCCAAAGTTTTATGCTTGTTCCCTTGCAGGGAATTACTCGAAATTTTACGAGCACAAATTCAAAAAAATAGAGATTACTATTTTATCGGTGCTTCCCATTTACATATCAAATCCGCACTCACTCAAGCTCTCCGAGTCACATCGCTAATTTGAAATTTTAAAGGAACAAGCAAAATAAAATTTATTATTATGCTTGTCAAATAATTACATCTAGATCTGTCAAGTGTCCCGGAATTGATAGCTTTGTCCTATGTACAATGATCATCCCGGACACTAAAGGTCCAGGGCTTGGAGAATCTGTACTATAATAATTATTGAAAACTTGAACTTTAAGATAAAATAACTTCTCAAAAAGTCGAAACTAATTTTAATATGAATATGACAGTTGAGGGCTTGTTCGTGTAGCCTGTGCAAGTATCTTATTGTTGCTGTTCAAGGAAAGGTCCTTAGCAAGGGGTAGCGTAATAAGAGACAGACTTGCATGGAGCCCACTAACAGGTTCAGTCGTTTACTCGTTTGAATTTAATTAATTTTCATTGAATTCGTGTAATTAATAGTTACACCACTAAAAGCCAGGAACTAGAAACTGCAAACAGCGCAATATTTTCTCTACCAGTTGACAGTGTTTGCGTAGACTGAAAATATATGTTATTGATGCGAAAAATACATATGATGTAAATTAATTTCATGTAATTAAGAAATTACGATCCACCCACGTTAAAGTTTACTCCGGGTGGAAATTTATAGATACGTTATCTTGACGAAAAATCCGCCTATAAAACATGGCTCAGCTTGTAAATACTAGCAGCCCAACATATGTACCACCTACCGTAGATAAGCACCCATATTATTATACAACTCAATTGAATGTTTAAAGGGCGGCGGATAGACTGGGGAAGCCATAAAAGGCTGAAAGCCTCTTATTCCCCCTGACATTTAAATTCTCCTAGATAAAGTAAGAGAGATTTTTTTTGTTGCACAAATGCTCTTCAGCTCAGCACTCTTTGACAAACAATTTGCCCGCTTCGCTCGCATTGATTTTGTATTTCTTATCTTTAGTATTATACTATACGAACAGCCGAACACCGAGACAGCTTTCTTAAAAATCTGTCTTTTGTTGATTGTCGTATAATAAGTTGTAGTAAGCACTGCAAGCAAGATGAAATAAAGTCTTTTGTTAAAAATCCCTTTCTATAATAAGTAGCTACTAAAAGGGCAAGCTACCGGAGTAGCTCCCATATAAATTGACCATTTCTGCTACTGCCGAGCTTGATCGTCAAATTAATGATGATAAAGCCAAATGCAATTTTAATTCGCCAATTAAATACATTATTAAGTACACCACACTAATAACACGCTTTGTTAAAAACAATATCCCTGGAATCCACGGCACAATGCCAAACTTGGCAGCCGTAGAACTTCAATACCTTTGAAAAATTGCAAACAAGATGTGAATTCCAAAATCGAGAATCCTAAGGGATGAAAAATGAGATAGGAAAAATACTATGTGATAACTAAATACTACTATACTGTAATAAACTAAATATTTTATGAATGACTGATAATGACAGTACCTTAGGTGTTCTAATCGTTTCCATCCTAATCGCTTCGTTGACACTTGACAAGGAACTAAAAAAAAGGAACACTAAAAGGGAATTAAAGGGATGAATTCAAAACTCCCGCGCAGATCGTATGTACTCCAAAGAGGACTGGATACAACTGGAAAAAGTTAATTCACTCCTTGTCACCTCACTCCAGTGCTCCGTGGACTGGAAGGGCTGGTTGAGATTGAGAGCTGGATAAAGTGGAATCAATTATTATTTCCAGCGGGATGTCAGTAGGTCAGCAATGAGGACGAGTGGAGGCCTTCTCACTTTGACACAATTTAAAAATATTTCTCATGATGAATCTTCCAAGTTGTTGAGTTCAAGAGCCACTGCCTTCCACTTCCACTCTCCGTGTTCGTCCACTACTATACAGCTACAGACTACGAGAGTTAAGACTGCACGGAGGTAGAACCAGAACCAGACCACACACACAAACACACATCTAGTCGAGTCAAAAAGGATTCACTAGACTTTTTCGCCAGACTAGACTGCTACAAGACTATCCTATCTGTTGCGAAAGATTAGGCTAGACTAGCCAAAGATTGTCCTATTTTTTAGCCCCTGGGTTCAAGTGTACACTAGTGTAGCCACTTTCCTTTTCTTGACTATACTGTTCCTACTTAAAGTACATAGACGAGACGATACTATCTGTTCCTGTACAGTTGGTGGCGAAGTGGCTGCTGACAGACTAAACTTACTAAACTAGACTAGGATTTTTGGCCCGCTCTATGCCGTAACGCATGTTAGTCCAACTCCAAACTGTAAGAACGAAGAAATAACTCCTTTGAATATGCACAATATAAAACAACGAACCGAAAGACCGAAACCGACCCAAAGATCAAAAAAAAAGGGGAAAGACGTCTGTAGGAAAGCACAGGGGAGTTATGTATGTATTGTGGAGTTGTGCAATATTAATATGCATCGGACTCGGACGTTTCGGTTGTTGCTGGGTTCCTATAGTACACTGCCCTGGTGTAATAGCTGCAGGCAGAAGTACAGGTAGGAAGGAGAAAGCAATTTTTTACTATATTTTTGAAATAGAAAGTCAAGACGTAGGTACAGTCCTGTTCCTATTTACGCGGATTCCGATTCAAAGAGAATTTATAGTCATGCACAACTTATGTCCTAGCTATACATATCCACAAGTACTACAATAGAAACGGAGAAAAATAAATATGAATGTTAAAGCGGTGAGCTGCAGAATTACAAACAAATCAAAATTGAGTATAGGTAGGTAGGTGTATATCAAGTGCAATATGAATTATTATAGTGTATTGCAGAAGTAATAAAGAAATTCGTCTTTAAGTTAAATGATTAATACTGGAGAAAAACTAAATGGGTTGATGCACATCGTTGGAACTCCGAATCGAGTGGGGTGGGGGAGGAGAAAGGAACGACTTCCTTAAAACGAATAATCACAGGTAGTATATGTCTTTCAATTTAGTCAGTAGTGTAGCAGCAGAAGTAACAAATGCCCTTTATTTCCCTGTGACTTGAGTAATGTGCTTATAAATCAGTTCTAGCAGGAAACTGATCTTGAGGCCGACAGGGAAAAATTTGTAATGGGTATGGATACAGTATTACTTTAGGTTGAATGAATTTAAGAATTTGAGCAGTCAACTGTTGCTCGAAAGCAATGGCTATAGTTAAAATTAACCATTATTTCACGTAGCATACACATATATACGTACACTCTACCAAAAATTATCTGGGCCGCATCATTTTGCGAAAAAAATCCATTTTTAAGTTATACACGCATCATTATGATGAGTTCTGTAACCTCATCATATGATGAGGCCCACATTTTGCCCATGTTAGATACCTATCCTATGAAGATGCCCATCAGAACCCATCTGGTTACCATCATTATGATGCATTCTATCGCATGAAAATGACGCGATTATAACTATTATAAACGGATTCACTTTTTTTATGATTTGGCGATTTGGTAGAGTGTACCTACTAGAATGGTTTACAGCTATCCCATCTTAAAGGATTTGGGCTGCAGAATATACAGTAGTACCTAGTGCATGCATTGGCATGCTCCATGCATAGGCACCACCGGGGAAAAGTGTGATTTCTCCAGAAACCGTGCCTCCAAAAATTTATCAATTTTGATTTCATGATCATCCAATCTTGGGAAGGGAATGCTTACCGGTAAGTAAATTGTTTAGTTATAATTATTTTCTGACGCACATTACTGCTTCATTTAGATGACGTCTAACCACATTAAAACTGCTAGCAGGAAAGCCGATAGCTTCTGCCAGAACCGATTCTCCATATCTCATGTAAATTGTACTACCTACTAATTTGACTATGCACGAAGGTATCTACACCTCGGTTGGTACGTCCTTATTGAGCTGCTGTTGCTACAATGCTTAGAGAAAATTTAATTTCCGGACTCGTAAGTGCTCACAGCAGCAGTCTGTCACTTGATCTTATTTATTCATTGCTCCCTACTTACACAGTTGAACATCTGTCATTCTGTACTCGATTTCTTATCTATATAGTTTGCGCCCAAGGTATATTATTTATATAGGGTTCAAAAGCAACAAGTTCACCTCCAGCTTCGTTTTTTATTCTCTTTCTAGTACATGAAAACTACTTTCATTGTATGCTATCTTTATCCTTAAACGAGTAATGGATGGTCGGCGCCGTCTTTGAGCTGTGACTGAAGTAATAGGTACATAGTTGGGAAAGTTCTTTCCCTCTTGACATCGATCTCTTAAACCAAAATTCTTCCCAGTCAGTCAATTTTGCTCCTAAAAGCCAGCATGATGTCCTTATCTAATAAAATTTTAGTCTTTTCGGAAACTTCGAAGCTGCTTTAGGCTACACCAAGTCAAATGATCGTCGCGAAAGTCCAGCGGTTTACATGCAAATGCTACATATTCGTTCAGGAGATAATATTATACAGTTCCCGCGACTTAAAACTTGACCTTCTGTATTCAAAAACTTGTCATCCCATAAACCAAATTTTGTATATAACATTCTCAAATACTAAATTAACGCAACTTGGATTTCGATTCTACATAAAGTTTCTTCCGAACTGTAAGGGCCAGCCTTAATAGTTTTTCTAACATTGAAAACAGATTGTCATTTCAAAATGTTTATAAATTAATGATAAATATCGAAAACAGACTTTTACCCTCCTTTGACACATAAGAGTCGTGCGGTAAATGCATGGAGATAGACCATTATACATTAATGCTTTATTATTCATTCAAAAAACTATTGAACTACAAGAGCAACTTAATTATTTGATTCATTTTATACATTAGAGCGTAGGTGGAACATAACACCAACTCACGACTTTAACGATAAAGTCCCACAAATATCGAATTCCCTTACCTTACACAGAGATTCGATTTTTCTTTTTCTCGAAGTAGCAAATTTTCAGAAATTAGATAGGTAAGTAAATAATATAAAACGTCACTAAAAGTCACATGTAAAATCCTTTGTACTGTCTCAGCATATTAAGGGTTGCGTTATGACTATTGCAGCCTTGTGGGGGATTCATTTTCAGTTGAAAAACTTCTCAAGTCTCAAAGCGTTATATTAAAAAGTGTAGCAAAGCTGCACATGGCATGTAATATCCCGCTGGCGGCTTCAGCTTAATCCCAACCCTTCTACTCTATATATAACGATTATCCAATTATTGCATGTGATTACATTTCAAACAACCTGGCGTTACTGCCGTATTAATAACGTATAAACTAGCTCCATTAGAATATCAAGTATGCACGCTTTAAGATCATTAAAATAGGATGCTTTTTGAATTTGAAACGCATTACAAAAACATTAGGCACGCATCGAAAATGGCTTCAGTGCGTTCCAAATGCAATATGCCTTCTATTTAGTGATCAGTTTTTACAGTCTACGAATAACACAAAGTTCCTAAATTGTCTAGACTATGCACATAACAGTAAAGTAAACAGTCTGCTTAACTTTTATAATACACACGGTGGAAAGCAAAAACAAAATAACATGTATAATCCATTAACTATCTTAAAAGCTCTTAACACCTTAATGGGGCATCATCAAGCCACTCTTACTAAAATAGGCGGGGCTAGCTGTTAAAAATTAAACTAAAAACAAACATCATCGTCATAAACTCGTTTACAAAAATACTTCAGATAAAAAGTTTAAAAACTTTTAAAGCCATAATCAAAAAATATTGCATTACAATAATCTAAAAGTATTTTTCAGAGCCCTCTAGTACAATACGTAACGCAATTTGAGTGTTAGAGCTGTCTCTTGTATAAGTTCTATGCGTACATACATATAGTCCTGAAGTAAGCATTACTGCTGTCATACATTAACATAATCGAAACAATTCTAGGAACTAAAAAGAAAACCTAAAAACTATTTACAATACAATTTTAAGCTGAACCACGAATGCATCTAATTGTTGCATGGCAAAGTAGATAAACATCTGATTAGCAAATAATGCAACACATAATTAAAACCTGTTTTGAAAAAACTTCCATAACACTAACTGACGAAGAAAAAACTCGTACAACTGCTACACACTTTCAGAGCGAATCAAATGCTTGAAAGACACATGTGATTCATCGGATGGACGACGAAGTTTCACTACAGGCAACTTCTGATCTCTTATGATTGTAACGAGTTCACAGGACAGTTCACCTTGTAGGTTTTCAACTTGAGTGAAAACATCAGCAATGGCTGTAGTTCCTAAATACTCACAATGAGATTCCAATCCAATTTTAATAGCCTGCAACGAAAACAGAGAAAAAATAATTAGACTACGAGATTACTATTTTATTATAAGTAGAACAATCTTTGCATTTTCCCGCGACTGTGCGGTAGTAAAAATTACTTTCTTCTTTTATCCAATTAATCTGACGTTAAACTGAGCAAAACTTCTAACACATCAGAATTGAAACCCAAGACTAAATATCTACCTAGGTTTACCATGTAAGCACTGCAATGTACTAAACGTAACTCAGTAACAAAATTCATAATACCTGAAAGAATAGTTTTCGAAATTTATCAGGGATTTCAAAATTTAGTATGTAAGCTCCCCGAAATTGCTCTCCTTCGTCCAAATCTGTAAACAATACAGGGTACTCGAGTTCCGACGGTTCAATTTTGTCCACTCGGGCACGAACAAAAGAATTCACTTCCACATTCATTGCAAGTATTATCATACCGACCTTCAATTCTTCCTTGCGAATCACTGTCATAGTGTGTGAATGTGTAGGCCAGCAATGGGTCCATTCTAGTAAACTTTTCTTCAGTTGCTCGTGTCGGTCCTACAATAAATGAATATTGGAAATGTCAAAAGTCAACGGAGGCCACTGTTTATGTTTTTGAAAAATAATTTAATGTAAAGACCTGCAATGATCGCTGCAATGGTCTCATATAAAAATAGCTGTTCTGATCGCATCCTAATAGCGTAACCGCAAATTCTTCCAGAGGCCATTTGAAAGTGGTGAAGCTCTCCATCTTACAGTTTTCGTGGATTTCCTTCGTTTCAAGGCGGGCTGCAATCGAAGGAACAACACATATAAAGAACACACCATGCCATCACTCTAAATATAATAATCAAAGAAATTGTAACGTTGAAATAAGAATTTACACCTTGGAAATTTTCAGTTTTTGATTCGACTACAGATGTTTTCGTCTGCTCATTTTCACAAGGTTGAGTAGAAGTAGACGCTATCTTAAGCAACTGAAGAGCCTGACCCACGTCTGTTATGGGTTCTGCGTTTTGAGTGTTCACAGACGAGGAGTACTGTCCCCCAATAGCTGTAGAACGCCTAACTCGTCCATTTTCTCCATTTAGAAATACCACTGGTTTAGCAGAAGGGATGCATATGCGCTCCTGTGGTAATCTGGCTTTTGCCTTCGGACGAGCCATTCTAGGCAAAAACCGTAGAACGATGTTAATCTGTAAACAGTAATAGTTTAAACAGGGTTGGATAATCTCAATAAGAACAAGGATAGTAACAGTAACTAACAACTCAATAATTAATTTCACATTTCAATGTTAGCCTTTTTGATATTTGTATAAACTACCGTAGAAAAAGTATGAGAAAATTCATTACTCACATCTTCCAAGTTGGTATCTTCTCTGTAAATCCCTCCACAAACTCTAGGAATCAAGTTTCGAATTTTAATATTGACTTCATCCAACCAGTCCTCCTTTACCTAATAAATATGTATCACGAATAGATGTTCAACTTTCGGTTTAGCAATAGAACTTTCCTGGCATACTATATTGTAAAATATAATTTTCCGTAGAGGTGTATGCTTCCTTATCACATTTTTACGAATTATGCATTAAACTGGACATTACCGTACAATTTCACAAAAGACAACACATGCAAGCTTATTTCATACTGTGCGCCTGTTTACGGAACCCCTCTTAAAATTTAAACCAAATAGTTAATAATTAAAGAAGTAATTTACAAAAACAAATAGCTTCTTTGATGAGAGATGCTGACGGGATCTGATTTCCAAAAAATCACAGTCGAGCACAAAATGAGCAAATCGATCCATCCCAACTTCGTCAAAAGCCATCCCAGCAGCATACTCAGCACGTGCTACAAGATACAACAGAATTATATTTTTATAACTTCTGAGACGTGCACTATAACAAACGCTGAATTCAACAAACAAAATACCCAACACAAACATGCTAGTCACAAATATTATACATGTCTAACAGTAAAACTTTTTCAAGTCTATATCGTATAATTACTACTGAAATTACATTATTGCTTCCTATCAAGTATACCTCGAATCATACCTTGAAGTTCTTCAAGCGGTAGTCCCTCGACATGCTTTAGCAGCATATCATACGTAACTGTATTAAACTTTCTCAGGATCTTGGTCGTCCGCTCCAACAACGCCTGCTCTTCCCAATCATTCATCTTGTGATCTTGTCCCTAATAATCCAATGTTAAATTTATTCATAAGTAAAGAGAACGTATGACATAGACTAAAAAATGTATTCCCCAATCCCTATCGTACAGTCAACAGTCAACAGTTGACAGTCATGTCGCATGTCCTACAAAACAATCCTAATCATCAATGGACCGACAAAATACTCTCAACTATTCAAAATGACAAATGACAAACAAACAAGTACCTAACATGCAAAATAATTGATAGAAGATGCACCGGTTGCCGACGGTTGGTCCCGTTCGATTTTTAATCAATACAAAATCCATAATACTTTTGTCTTAGTCTTAGCAGTCAACAGTAATTACGCTCAAGAATCACAAAATAAGAACAATGATGATAGACTGACAAAGCGATGAAGAAAAATTCGGCTTGTTTAAAGCCTCCGGTTACCTGTTCTTCCTGTGAGCGGTTGTTAAAACCGAACAAAACAGATACACAAATACACACTTCCGTCCAGCAATGAAAAAAAAAAGATTTGACTGTACTTTTTCTTTGTTACCAAGCGGACAACAATTATGCTTGTTTTACAAAGAAAGTGACAATAAGCCTAACAAAAGATCTTCATTTATTTATTTTTAAGGAATTAAACTATCAAGAGAGCAGTTATTTCGATGTCGACACTTCGGCTAAAACTACGACTTCTTGATACACTACGCTCTGCTCTGCCTGCGTACTGCTTTCTGGTTTTTAAACCTCGAGTTTGAGTTTTGATTTGAGATTGTTGAAATTGTTGATTGTATTGTTGACTGTTCACTGTTGAGGTGGGCTAACTTCATCCTTGACAAAAAGTGCCGCTTGACTGGCGTGACCGCCTGGGTATTACTAACAAAAAGCCCCAGGCCACTAAAACTCTATGACTGTCGATGAGCCAGCGAAGCGACCGACCAAAGACCGAACCATCAAACTAGTCGAAGACTGACTTTCTCTGGAAATAGAAATACAGAGCTGTTTAAAATAGAAATGGCTGTTGTATTTTTTCTCCCTTTCTCTTTACAGCCAATTCAAGAATGAGCATTATACAAAAAATGATATAAAAATGACCTATGACCTAGGCAGGTCGGCAGGTAAGGTGTCCTACCATGATTTCTCCCAGTACAGTACTGCTATCAGTCGACCCCTATACTACACAAAATAAAAAGGTGACTAACGTGACTATTAACAGTGTTACTATGTCGTTCATACGGGACAAAATTTTATTAAAATATAAAATTAATGACAGAAGATTAATTGAAAAATCCAAGATCACCTGGATTCTTCTCGGCTCTGGTGTAAAAGTATGGCTGCCAAAAATCCGAAAAATCAGTAGTGAATTTGATGCCCATTGAATATTGAACCTTTTGAATTCTTATGTTAGGTTAAATATAACATTTCAATTAACAGAATCACATAATAACAGAGAGCAGTGAATTAACTAACTAGTATAAAAAGTTACATCTTCCTGTGATTCCATTCGGCATTCTAGTGATTCCTAACTGATCTCAGGGTGCCCCGTTATAGGCTGTTTTCTTAAACGTCGTTTTTATTGATCTAGTATAATTATTTGCAAAAAATTGAAAAGAATCCCTAAAATTCAAAAAGACACTTTGTTGTTCACTCCCGGTTGTTGAAATGTTTTGTTTAGAGCATATTGATGGGTTAATATTTAACTTGTACGTTACTGTTTTTTTTAACCTTAGCGTGGCCACGCATTTTTCTGCAACCATTGAAATTGACATAACGCATTACGACGTCAACTTATTCCAGTCATTGTGATTTTATCTTGTAGAAAATTAAATTCTGCATCTAGTGTAGGGTAAAACTTAATCTTATAACATTTTTTCTTGCCGTAAAAGCCCCACTACCATGGCGAAATACTGCTATTAAAAATGGACTCAGTTTTTGGGCGAAACGATGCGGTTTAATTGGTTTTTGGTAGAGTGTACACTCGACCAAAAACCATCTGGACCGCATCATTTTGCAAAAAATAAAATCCATTTTTAATAGTTATAAATAAACGCATCATTATGGTGAGTTCTGGCCTCATCATATGATGAGGTTCACATTTAGCCCATGTGAATTCCCCATCTTATGAAGAAACTCATCTGGATCCCATCTTGTTCTCATCATTATGATGCATTCTAACGCATCAAAATGATGCGATTATAACTATTATAAATGGACTCACTTTTTTTATGATTCGATTATGATGTGGTGATTTGGTGCTTATACAGGTACTAGTACGTACTAGTAAGTACACTACCTGGCTTGTTCTTATCTGATACATAAAACTGTTTTTATCTTTAAGGTATGAAAATTCCCCAAACTCAGGCAAGGCACATAGAATAGCATGATGAATGCAAAAATACTAGGAAAGTATCTATAGCTTGAACACTCCGAAAACGTAGGTGCCCATTATTCCATTGGATAACACGGGTAGTAAAGCAGAAAGCACAAAACAGTGGAAATAAACCAGGCAACAACATTGCTTACACACCTGATACTTATGTATATGATGAAGGTACCTGTGTTAAATTATCTTACCGTATACAATCATCCAGGAAATGAGGAATTAAAAAAGATTTATGGGTTCTTTTGAAATCTAAAATTCTCTAAGGGTCAAAGCAAGATCAGGTATTCAGGTTCCTACCCAGATCTTGCCGTTTTTAAACGGCATTTGGTCGGAAATGCCACGATTTATGAGGAGATTTCATGCGACCCAGGGATATAGTAATTAATGTGTACTGACTGTACTGGTTAGAGTTTTGAAACGTACGGTAGCCTGATATGTATGACTAAATGAATGAAGATCCCAACTGAAATCGGGAAGAACTAATAAGACAGGTGTATCCTACACCGTGTAGTGATAATTGCAATAATAATTCCCAAAACCATTTTTGGATTTTATTTTTCTCTTGCTACGATAGTAAGGATATAATATTTCATACACAGGTAGGTTCGGCCGTTCAACTCCCGTCACAAGTCCGAACTCCGAACAAACCGTGTACATACTAGTGCAGTTGAAGTCCGCACTGTATGCATACAATAGTGTATGTGGATAATATATTATACTGGGGATGTGATATCAAGTACATCCATTTAGTAAATACATAGAATCATGTACGTACATCATGTTAGTGTACCATAGAATAAAACACATTTACGATAGTATTCAGTATTACAATAATAATTATAACAATGTTCTCGAATCAGTAAATCTGTAATTATACATAGTACATGTATCCACGACTACTACAATGTTCTATATCTATTACGTACTTACGTGTATTAATAACATTTTAATTGAATATGGTTGATGGTACAATTTGTATTTATATATTTAATTGATCTAGGTATAATTTTGTTTCTGTGTGGATGTATCATGGATGCTCGGAACACTGCAATAATAAGTAAGCACTCTCCTTCCTACCAATCCGAATTCAATCCTCCCAAGAATCTGTTGTTTGTTCGACTTTTTTGTCACACCCTCAAAAATTTCATATAAGTAAATTACACGAAAATTTCTTTTGATACATCGCATACGGTAGGTAGTATACGTCTGATTATTATTATTATAATAATCATTCATCTATAACTACTGAGTGATTATGTTATGATGACTAAATTCTAGAAAATAGATTACAATTTCATATTTTTAATCTATCAAGATTTCAAGTAACTACAACAAGTAGAGGCACAAAAAATTATTTTAACCATTCAAAGATGATCTACATACATAGTCTAGGTTAACTTCACGACTTCATCCCTCAGGATGATACAGTAATTTTTTACACTTTTACATCCAATAAACCAACGTATGTTTGTATTTATATATTATATGCATGTGCAAAAGAGCATTAATAATTATGTAATAAAGGTATCTAGATAAAGGCATGACCCATAACTAATAATCATGTGGGCATGCCCACAAACAAATGTTGAATTACTTAAATACCTATATCCCACTGCAAAAAAAAACTTAATAATATGCAATTTCTATTTTTTAATTATAATTCCAGCTCCAGCAAATTCTCATTACACTTTAAGCCAAACTATAGTACGATAACATAATCATAGCATGTATCACACAATTCTTGCAGATCTACCTACTTGTATATCATAGCTATATATTCTACCACCTAGACGACATTCCATTAATGTCATTCACTGCAATGATAGTAAGTGTTCTACTAGTACTTTTATATTTCTTGTACAACCACTTCAGCTCTAAAATACCACGCCTTGACCATAATAGATTTTTTGAAAGTTAAAAGTATTACACAAAAAACTTGCAAGATCAATGCTATCTCAATCATCATAACTATAACTACAATCAATTTGAATTCGACATCATTACTAGAATTAATAATATTGCACCTCAGCTCGTGCGAGGAGACGCCCACCCTTAAAACGAAATGTCGAGAACAGCTTGATTTGTTTTCTAGTGGTACATGGAGAACAGTGAATGAAACATTAAAATATTTGACATAATGTACAATGTACAATCTTGAACCTGGTGTGTTATAATATTGTATTTTTTTGAATGCTCATAGGAATTTCGAAGGAATTTTTTTATATGACAAAATGTAAATAGATCGTCACCAGAGATCAAAATCACAAATTAAAGAGAACTAATTAATCCCATACACAATATTTTGTAGCATTTTTATATATATTATATTAGTTTAGATATAATAATGAAAGCACACTGACTATATATAACAACATTTTTATACTACTAACAAGTCTATGTCTACACAGTTCTATTCACGACGAATACTACCACTATGTAGGTATGTACGTAATAATAATATTTTTTTATAGTGATTGTAAAAATTGTAATTTGTAAGTTTAATAATTATATCATATAATTCACGTTTAAGTCACATTTCTAGATTTCTACAGATTCTGTGTATATTTGATATCTGATATTAAATCCAAACCCTTGTGTATATATATATTTAGTAAACATTTTATTTGTATTTTGTGTTTTACGGCAAATGTTAAGTACGTTAAGTAGCTACCGACAGTAGTACATGACGTGATGATGACATTGAAGAGAAATACCAATGAAAAATATTCTACTTTCGGCTTCGGCTTTGCAAAGTGGATTTTTTTTAGTTGAATACATGAATCCATACAAGTTTTATACTAATATTATTAGTTAGTGATAAAACATCAATGTCATTGCAGTTTGAAATTTGAATTGTAATTTTTGTAATATCTACGCGTAAGCTGTTCATATTTTTTTACACTGCTCACCGTACCGTAGTTACGATGTTGAATAGACAATAGACTACACAATACAGTACAGTTATTTTTTAGAAAAACAGTATTGTCCGAACAATATACTATACTACAACTACAGTATTCAATATGATTCTGTAAGATTCCGATCTATCCTATAATAATTCCAGTAGCATCCATTAATACTATATAACACAATGATCCCCCTTAGGTTTCTATTTTACAATTAAAAATTTGAAAACTGCGAATACGAGTACGGTTACAATGCGAAACTTAAAAACTATATAAATATATATAAGTATTTACAATTATATATGCAGCTAGAACACAGTTACATTATTTACATACGCCAGTTATCTGCGCTTCACATACATTCTACTGGTTGGAAAAAATATGGAGGACAACATTGCATTGTAGACTTGTAGACGTCAACATATATTACATACTAATAATTAATAATTACTACCTGATGCATCAAGTCGATTAGACGTATATTTGTAACTGGAGAATATGTATCATTGTGTATGCATAATCAGCATGTCAATTATATCGCGCGCTCAGTAAACTGCAGAACTGATTTTCATCAATTATCAGTTTAACTCTTTCCTTCTCTCCCCCAAGCATCATTCCTAACCTACACATTAGACATAATATCAACTTGTGGCCCAACTAAAAAAAAATATCAATAGTTTATGTACATACAACAATCTTGTCATATTATATCATCTTGTAGCTTTCATAACGTGTATTGTATTCACACGTCAGGTAGGTAGGTAGGTAGGTGTGTTGACACAAGACCGAAAATACATCATTATACATTGTTACCTAATAAACTGTTTTCCTCCTACAACTACAGACTTCATACAGAAATACTACCTACGCTTAATTCAAAGCGACAAGCACAGCCCCATAATATTCCAAAAATTCCAATGTCATCCATGACTAAAGTTAAAAATCAAAAATCAAAACTACCTACTATACATACTACAGCATTTTCACAAACTTCACACTGCGGCACGGAGCAACTATTCTCACTAGTTAATATCCCTTAAAATTATTGAAATATATTTGTAATATAATCATTGATAACGATGCAGTCAAAACAGAGAAAACAACATGCCCTTTAATTCTAACGTAAAAATATCGACACAACGACATATGTACCTATATCAACTACAGAAGTGAAGTAATCGATCTATCTACCTATGTATGTACATACAATGTGGGAACATTACTACCTGCAATATTTCATCCATCTGAAATCATTAATTAATGTAAATTCCACTCCTCCACCTCTCTTCCACAATTATGTATGTAAAACTCTATCACTTTTTACGTTTAGGTAGACATGCAGGTTACACACTAGTTGATTAATTAATGAAATGAAAATGAAGTATTCACTATCACTACCCTATGTTCTTTGATTCTTAACGCAGCATTAACATTTTAATGTAGTAGGTATTATGCTAACGCCATCAAGACTACTAATACTAATTCCTTTCCTTCTTACTTTAGTTAGTCAATTCTTACGATTAGTACCTACATGCATCACTGTGGACAGTGAATAATAAGTTTAAATGTGATGAAGTAGAAAATCTACACAATCATAGCAATATTATGTATAGTGTGGTCTACTGTACATGCATATTTAAGAACACGGACTATGAGGCTCAACTAAAATGTTGAAAGGCTTCATTAAATTCTACTTAACTACTAACATTCCTTTCACTTCCCATTTTTTACTATTATATCTGCCAGTATCAGGTAACTTTAAACCGAAAAACTACTAAGTACTAAATTGCTTAACGTAAATAAGAATCAAGCAATACAGACAGACACAACAACCATGCTCGCTCATTCTCCCTTTTAATTCCTGGCCCCATTTACAAAGTACCTACACGAATACTACTATGTACTCGTGCTTGTGATGTACTACAGGTTTTTGAGTTTCGCTTCATACAGTATACTTTTATGCCGGGGTTAAAAGGGGTCTAGACTCAGGTAGATAGGATTAAAAGAAGAGCAGCACTTGTTCACTCAAATAAACTATTTGAAAGCATCATCCACGGTTAACAATGGTGAAAAGTAAAAAAAGAAAGAAAAAACCCACATGAAAATTTATAAACCCCTGTGTTTCAAATTCAAAAGATTTTCTTAGGGTAGCAGTAAGTCCTAGTGTCATTACCTTTTAGTAATTGGTATGAAGTAATGACCTAAACACTGATGCAATCGTATAGGCATGCTACTTGCATGCACACAGCCATTTTTAAGTGTCGCTGGAATTGAATTACAGGACTGTATTAATAAATACCCGGTATCCATTCAATTTACTTCCAAACTGACCCGACTGATCTACAAAGGACTTACTGACCTAACAAACGTAAACTACAACACAGGCTACAAACATTCGGCTTTTAAAATCATACTGATGCCTCGTATACTTCGTTTTACCCTACGCCTTTATCTTAGTCGTAAGCTTATACCTAATTAAGTAATGATTCTACAGTATTATATTCTAAGTAATAGTACGACTGAGGTGACAAGTGAGTACTACGAATTATGGTGCGGTACTTTAAATAATTCATAGATCTACCAACTGATCTATTAGTACAACTTGTAAAACTTGTATGAATATACCGACGTCGTCATAACCCAGTGAAATTCGAAATTCAGGTACATACTTGTAGAGTACGGTAATATTCAAAAGTCCCAAGCTTTTTCTTATTAAACGTCAGCAAACGTGCATTCAGGACAACGTTGATTTACAATATGTGTACACACGTAAGTAACTAATTACTATTTATCTGTTAGCTGAAATGGTCTGTTTATTAAACTCTAATTTTTAAATGCTGCTTGTAAATATAACGTCATACTAGAATAATATGTCTGGGATTGAAATACCACCAACTCAAACATAGATGTCATTATTTTTAAATGTCCTGCTACTGAATAAAATACATTTTTTTTCGCGTAACGCGTTGTGATTTTTGAGGTAACTTTAAAATCTATAAATACAGTTCTCTCCTTTATAACTCCTCCACGTTTAACATTATTATTATGTATTATAATTTGAAATACCTATATCTCACATCTCAAATAAAAGAGACAGGGGTGCAGGTGGTCAGGAATGGAATCGTGGTTTTTTAAAATTGTTAAAAACTATTTCCGAAACAATACAAACGATAAAATACAGAACCGGTGGAATAAAATAATAATAATTACATTTTAATAAAAGATGCACAGAACAAAAAAAAAGAACGGAATATGACAGAAATAAAAAGTTGGTATCACACAAAATACGCAGCAGTAACGGTTGGTATCTGCACTCAAATCTTCTGTCTATATTCAATTTAATTAACTATTGAATATTAAGTAATCGCTTTACGTATTTGACAGTGTACTGTGATGCTTGATTTTATAACAATCACATCTGAATAAGATTAATCCTGGTTTGGTTATCCATTCCTTCTAACCGATCCGACGAGAATAATAAATTACAAAAAATTCTCAATCCCAAACTATTATACAACATACACACAAACATACCAAATTACACAGCATAGAAATCGACAGAAGCTTAGTATACATACCTAAATGAATCAGTTATTTCCATACAATCTGCTCACACACTAATACCACCTGTCTGACAACCCCTAGCTATTACAATTACTGTTGTTACAAACAATAGAAACACACTTATACACTTGCTATCAAACATTACTGCAGTTCGTTACTCGATAAAACACGTGCGTATACATAATTGAGTGCAGAAGCCAACCGGACAAAGATAGCTACTGACAACTTCCGGTCAGTTCTTGAAAGTTGAGAGAAAGTTACACGTATCCTATCCACTGATGTTTTATACCTCATTTAGTGAATTAATTAATCAATCCTGAATCCTGATTGCTTATAAAATAATATTAAGTTTCATAAATGCTAGGATGAAAACCGACGGTGAATTCGAATATTCTCAAGAAATAACCTACTAGACGGAAATGGAAGTAAGACCTATGACCTTGGCACGGATCTCATGCAGTTATACAAATCCCCAAAGAGTGAGTGCATTTGACACTGATGTATTATATACTGAACATTATATAGGTACATAATAAATAATCTAGGTATGTAGTACACCTATACGCACATAATTCTGTAAGATTACGAATCTACAATCCACTACAGTTAGTGTAAAATTTAATTTGAAAAACGTCTATTTCTAATCATACTCATTTATGCATAGGTATATTATACATAAATCGAACTTGGTTTGTCTTCTACATAAAACTTTATACCTATCATGTTTATAGTGCAGTAAATATTTACAGACATGATTTGTTCTCAATGGACCAATAAAGTGCCTACCTAATCACTCACGAAGAGATACGAACAACAGAGATGGGTTCGTGTACTTGTGGCTAAATAGTGGTGTGGAAAAAGGAGTACGCAGTACCATGTTGCAAGTCACGTAACTCCTTCGTACTACTGTCTAATATCACATTTAAGCAAATAGTATTAAGATTAATATTAGTTTACCTAATTTGCGAATATTGTTTGCATCGTCAATTTTAAAAAACATTAACTTTCATTCTTTCCACTTTAGACACGAGCAACCATGGAAGTACCTACATAATATGTATTATGCATCTACATAATTTTATTTTATGCACTACATTTAGAATCAGGCTTTATAATGCATCATTTATCAGTTTTTCACAATCAAAATTATCTATGGTACGATATTAATCTACAGAACAAAAATTGTACAGTACACCTACGCTATGATATACCCGATGCATAGAGCTGATAGAACATCAAAATATACCTTAAAAAATGTAAATAGGACAAGGTAATCGTGATTTTTTCTGTATCATTGCTTTCTCCAACAAAGTTCGTTAACCGTCCAGATACTTCATTAGTATCTAATATTACATAGATACTTAAAGTCAGCTAACTTGTCTATCTATGTATTTATAATTCCAGACACACGCAGCTTCACCTCTGTTCAAATCCACCCATGCAACTTGTTTATGGATCTTGAACCCTGTCTGTCCGACTCTCAGTACCATATACAGTACGCTTAGTGTCAAAATTGATGGGATAGCCTAAACTCTCAAACTGCAGCGGTGTCATAACCAGGGGTTGACATCGGGCAGGCCGTTACTATTTACCAGGGGATAAAAAAAACTGTCCTGGTACAAGTACGTGGCCACAGTGGCCATGTACTTCACTTATACAGTGGCCAGTAAAATCATGTTATCGAATGTAGACCTAATTGATACCCCTGGCTCACTTGGCTGCCCTAGTGATTTAAGCGAGGCGATTAAAAAAATACAACCATCGAACTCGTAGTTTGTAGAGATGCAGTATGTTTGTCCTACTCCTGATTCTAGCACACAAAGTTTTTACTGAAAAACTGAGTAGAATTTCCATCGAATTTGACGAATTTCGAGGTGCGTCAAAATTACTGGTGGAAAAATGTTCACGTGATTTATTTTTTCCGTACTACAAAGTGGATTCTCTGATAAGTCGCCCAGAGAGATTATTTTTCCCAGATTAAAATATATTGATTACATACATTGTTCGTTATTATGTGTCCCAGTGCAATATATAACAAGTGTCTTCGGGACAGAAAACGTCTTCGTGTGTTCTTATACCAATTGTTTGTAAGCAAAGCATTGAGCTTTAACTTCAACCCTTTTGACCCATAGATTTAGAACCGTCATGATAGTGGTACAACAACAACCAATCGATTCCGCATGTATGTAGATGATGTGAAAACGTCGGGCTTTCTCAAATCAAATCCATCATCTAATGGTGTTCCTGTTCGTACGCGTTCTTCCTGTTAGATATTTATCGAAATAATTAAAACGAAAACATATTTTACTTATACACAATTAACGTATGAACAGACACTTGCAGGTAGTGTCAACATCATTGTTTCCTATTGACCTGAGAGGGATCATAACGTACAATGTAATCAATTCGATTTCATCTGGAACAATGAATGTTGGTTGGGTCAAAGCAAAGGTATAAAATCTAGGCCTATGCATATATTTACATAAAAGAGTAGAATCTGCTTAAACGCTTCTACAAGGTAGGTGTAATTTGGTATGCAGTTGGTAGGAATAATGGTCGTCTTTTCCGACTTGCGTTCGTTCTAACGTCATTGTGCTTATTGTCCCATCAATTCTTACACCGAGCGTAACACTGTTATGATACTCCATACTCCAACAATTACAATACATGCGACCCTAATTCCTTTTTCTTAAGGCATTTTGAATTTTCATTTAAGAATGAATGTAAAAATGCTGGACAGTTCGAATCTAACAAGTAAACAGCGAGTAACCATTCGGTTATATCGATTCCAGAGGAAATCAAAACCCAACCCAGCAACTTACACATCGATAACACATAATCTTCTAACAGTAAACATCCAAACGCCAACTGCACTTGAAAAGCGTCGAAACTGAGGAAGCGTTTGTTAGTACTTATCTTTTCGAAGTGTGCTCTGCGTAACCTTTGCTCTGCTATTCGTATTATGTGTGTGACATAATTAGGAATATATGTATACGTACATCATGCAGTACAACGACCTTCCATTTTAACGTCTTTCGATCAAGAGCACATAGTAAATATAGACTGATGTAAGTACTAGTTTATACGACCACGCAGCTACAAAAGTGCATGACCTGACACAAAAGCCAAGCTCAAAGTACCAAGCTGGTCAATCGGACTGGAAAGAAATGAAACTGTAGTAGTGTAAAATTAAAGATGTGCGTGTCACACTAGCAGACGTAACATATTTAGTAAATATTTGTGCGTTTGCACCAGTTTCCTTTTCCTGTTTCACCTTCAAGAAGCTACAAATAGTAACAATTACATGATGGCTCTACCTCTATGTTGCGTAGGGTCTGAGTTGCTTCCATCTTGCTTTATAAACCATACCGGCTCCTTGGGTGTACATTGCCCTATTGGGGTCGTCCGCATTTCTGTGAGATTCGAAAAGTGGACATTTGAACAACCCATTTACGGAGTATACTTCTGCTCACACTTTACCCCCTTCCACTACGTGTGGGGACGGCACCTTACATGTAAAAATCTGCACCAGCAATTTCTGTGCGATTCATTTTTCCGACTCTCTCACAGAGCTGCAACGAACAAGATAGCAGCACAAACAGCGCAAAACAATGCCATCAAAACCAAAACTACAAACACTAGCAAGTACTTGTTGCACATGTTTGTAAACGCAAGGTAGATGCAGAGCAAAACGTACGAAGAGCATACTCTGATAAGATACTTAAGTAATATACATTACATTAAAAGTTCTCCATGCGGGGTAGCTTCAAACGCGGCGTTCCAAGTATTACACTTCAACTGGCGTAGAAACCATAAGGGAAGTTTAGCGCGACACGATTTACCTACGTTTATCAACTAGTTTCTTAACTAAAACAATACATAAATTCTTAACACGATCATAAAGGTATATCTGACGAATAACAGTCCGAATTTACTCTGCGAACCAGAGTGGTTGGTAAGACGGTTTCGGAGGACTGAGAGGTCCAAACGCATACGCCGCTGCCATTGGTGGATGAGCACTGAAGACAGTTGGTAGATGAGCAGGCGGAGGTAGAGTATGAGCATGGTGAGGTGCGTGTTGATGCGGGGCAGCAGCGGCTGCTGCAGCGGCTGCTGCTAAAACAGATCGTGCACTACCATGATGGGCTGGCGGAGGCAATGCTCTGCAAATGCAAAACGTAAGTTATTTAAAAGTCTTTACGATTGTGGTTTCCATTCAGTTGCATTTGTGTTCTATAACTGAATTACTGATACTTGATAATATACACCGAAATTAAGCTTACCCCGGGGCAAATGGACTCAGCTGATACGCAGTCGACGTTGCCTGACCGGACGGCTGTGTACTAGTCACGTACACTGTATTTCCCCCTAAAGTACGCACGTCTTGTTTTAATAGAATAAGTTATTTAAGTTACAGAAAATTGTTCTTATACATTTTCAAAAAGGTAAAAATGAAACCAGCCCTACCATGATTTGTCCGCCTGTAGATGTCCTGGGTTGGAGCAGCATACAACGTTGGCGGCGGAGCTTGTGGTGGAGCAGGATGCGGTGAAATTCCCCGTCCCGGTAACATGACATGCCGCGGTGGCTGAGGACTTAAATGCCTAGAACCACGATTCATATGAAATCTTAAGATGTCATGATTATGCTATGCAGTCTAACATAACCGACGACCTAACTGTACACTCTCTGACTGCTTAAAACGGAATAAATTTAAACAACAATGTACCTGATTTCCTGACGGTACGAGTGCTGCGGAATAGTTCCATGGCCCCAAGCTGTTGAAGGTTTTAAAGTGTGTGCTAGTTGCGCGTGAGCTACTTCTGCAACTCTCAGATTATCGTTACGAACTGGATGATGATGGTGGGCTGGTGGTGGGAACTGCGGGTGATGATGAACGTGATAATCGCCCGATGATGATACCCCATTCCGTCCGTTACTCGAGCATGACGATGAAGAAGATCCACTAGTATTTAACGACCCATTTACAGACAAATTAGGCTGATTTCCATGTGCCGGTGCAGGATGATAAGTATCTCTGTTGAAAGCATTTATGTTACATGTGGGATACATAATATTATCATGTTGTTAATTTTTATACATAACAAGAACAAGAACTTTAATTCTTTCTCCCATACCTAATATAGTAATTCTTGTTGTATTTTAAAGAATTGTCTACTTCGTGCCCATTACTGGGTGTTCCGATAACTCCTGGTTCTTGCTTCATGCCGATTAAGCATTCCGATTGAGCCTTAGCTAACAATCTTTTCTTCTGAGACGCGTACGATGTAATTATTTCTGGTTTCACGTCCCTCAGATTAGCATTATTCTTGACATGATGGGAGTTGAAGGAATTATTATTCATACTGTGATTATTATGAACTGGAGGTTGAATTATGTGGTTTTTCAATGGACTTTTTTCTTCATCGCTATCCCCAACTGTCACACAAGAAACAATATTTCTTCTTCTTCCAGAATTAGCACTGCGAGGAGTAGACTGATTACTATTGGAAATCATATGAAAGAAACATGTATTAAAACTTTTATGACAGATAAGATGTGTGGGCGTGAATTACATCAGTACTGAAAAAATTTTCGCCAACCTCCTAAAAATGGAATCTTCTTGTGGTGTTATAGCCAGAACAGATGGACAATTAGATCCCAAAGAGCACTGAGTTACTTTAGAGTTGATGCACGCACTACACGTCCGATCTCTACAGCTGCTACTACATATATAAAATAATAAAATTAGCTTCAGTGTTGGTTAAAAATATTTGACGGATTACACATTTTTTTACTGTTGTTACCTAGTAGTTTCATCGTCACTGTCTGAAATCGTTATGACAGACACTGCAGGCGACGGAGTATCTCTGATTGTAATAGTCGGTTGCCTGACGTTGCTTGATGAAGAATCACTATTATTGATATTATTATTGTTAGTATTTCCACCGTGATTGTATGAAACGCTGCTAATTTCTGGTTTCTGCTGGTGCTGGTACGATCCATGCCTAACACTGGAGTGAGCAGGCTGATTGTTATTCCAGTGGCCTACAAAAATAACAAACCATATTTAAATCGAACAACATAACAAACAGCACAATTTAGCCACAAAGGTACAGAAGCTGACTTTTTTACAACACCCGAAAGAGGCATAATTAATGAAATAGCTTGCTGGAACCAACGGGAGCACGGCACAAACGTACACAATATAAGGTACGGAATATACGGGGGGGGGGGCGATTAATGCAAAGTAGACCATGTAGACCATTTTTGCAGTTTGTTGACAACAAACAGTTAAAAAATTTCAACTGCACGGTTGGATTCACCAGCCTTACAGTCGAAGGTTGGACTTACCGTTGCATTTGGCTTGGGTTAAATACTTTTTACTTTGTCGGGAAAATATAAGATTCCCACGTAGGCATGTACAGGGCAATTCAATGTATGACTGATATAAAGACCCCCAAGACATCGGCAAAAATATTTCGGATTCAGCGTACCCAAAGTAAATCATTTTGCACTATCACTTACCACTGTGGTTATGAGGACTACTTTCTTTCACGCGTTTCTTAACAGGACTCAGTTGGGTTACATTTTCATTAACTTTCTTCAACCCATCAAAATGTGTCACATACTGACTTCCGTTCGAATACTGATGCATCTTCGAATGTGCTGGAATAGAATTTCCCACATTGTTGCGACCACTGCTTCCTCCGTTGTAACTCAAAGTGGAATAAGACGACGTTTGATGGGCCAGTGGTGGTTGCAACTGAACTGAATGCTGCTGATGCTGCGGTGCTAAAACCATTTGCGATGTTTTCATGCTTGTATTCGAATTACTTGTGTTACCAATAGTCCCATTACGTTTACCCCAGGGTCCTTCAACGATCCCAGGAGGATCGTACATCTCCGCTAATTCAACAGGAAACACATGCCTCTGATCCTAAAAGTTAAATATTAGTCATATGAACAAAATTCATAAAACACTCAAGTATTAAATATGCATACTTATTCTACTTATGAATTATGCACTGTGGGTTCAAGTTCTCTAGTCGCCTGTAGAGGAGTACCCGCAAGGTGCGAAATGTAATTTGAATGTCTCGCGTGTGCGGCACTTCCTTGGCGACTGTAGCGCATACCCTTATTTATAATACATAAAATAGGTAGGTATGTACAGTTTTTCTAACCTGAACAAGTGCGGACGAATCAACTAATAACGGTCTACCCCATTCAGCGGAGTCATGGATCAACGGCTGTTGCAAAGTGTGAGGATGAGAGTGATGCGCATGAGAATGTTGAGCAGCAGCGGCTGCAGCTGCCTGCCATGACGACGGAACTAAAGCAACTTGTCTTCCTCCGGACCACGAGGTCTGCAAATACAAAATTAGCAATAATTGTGCACTTCTAGCAGGATGGTTTTAGTTCAGCACACGTACTCTATCACGTTGAAATTAAAATTAAAAAGAATGCCCCTCACCGTAACAAGCATCTGCCGACTGGATTGATCAACCATGGACACAGGTACATACTGTTGCGCGGCTGCTGCTGCAGCAACCTGAATCATTACATCCGAGATTGAAGTTATGTTTTCTTTAGTAACTACAAATATTACACGATTTCATATTTATAGACAATAAGTATCCTAATGACAGAACAAGAGCGTTTACCTGCTGCGTTAACAGCTGGCCTGGAAGCTGTAGTTGAGGTGCCTGCTGCACCACGACTGGTTTTGCTGGTGATCCCAATGATCCAACACCCTATAAAGGAACACGATTTCTTTGTTAGAACACTACTGCTTCAAGAATGCAATTCTAAACCGCACGTAGTTTGCAACAGATGGTGAAACCAGCAGTGGTAGCTATTTGATTATATAATCTTGCTCAGTTTGCATTCTAAGATTATGGGTACATAAAATTGTATTGTTAACGAAATGTTTATAAACACTAACAGAAACGCGAATACATACTTCAATTCTTTTACACAAAAATAGAAACCGATTTCCTAAACAAAGACTTTTATTACTAACTTGAATACTTAAAAAATTTCAAGTGATTGCAACAAACATATGCATCGAGCTTGTGACTACAGAAAATGCCACAACTTTCTGGCTATAAATTAAAACCGGGTTTCGAACAATAATGCACTTGTCATAGTCAACGTGCACGCTCTCGTGCAAGAAAAGGAATATAAGGGCTCAAGTTCAAAACGGTATAAAATGCAAAGGATACACTAAAAATACCTGGTATGGTGGACAGAGCAACGGTGGAACTAGCTGCGGCGGGAAGTCATTTCTACCAGAAGTGTACTGCCGAGGACCACTTCTTCCATACAGCTGATACTATTATTAATCCAAAAGAAAGTGTCAATTTAATCTCCAGGTAAACAATGCATCTATTCCGCTGTGTGCCGAGTAATACGAACATGCTTTAATTTCCAACACGTTCTGTTATTCAGTAGCTATATGCCACAGTGAACATAAAATTTTATTCCATGCGTCTTTCGATTTCTTGTAGACACATGTGCTGACTTGTGAGTTAAATCCCACTGCGTAATTGCCAACGAAGGCACGAAATCAGAAGTAGTTGATCAAGTACCTGATTAGCAAGAGGCGGAAATGCCAATGTGACATTGGACCCTGATGTAGGCACTAAGTTTGCTACAAGAGACGGTGCAGACGGTCCTTGGTTGGTTGCAGGAGCATATCCACCCCCTCCCCTTCTACAAACCTATAAGCATATTATTATGTTACAACCATGACTACTTAATATATGTTTTATTTACCGTTCACATGTACTCCATAGATGAACAAACTAGCAGGTTTACAAAATTTACATCATTTCACTGACGGATTGTTTACTATGTACATGCAAGTGGTACTGTGAACTTAAATACCTAACATAGGTATATACTTTTTAAACAGTATGATTGCTTACACTTACTTCCATCATATGCACACTAGCTTTAACATTGGAACAATGGGAATAGTCCACAAGATGAGCTAATGTAACAAACGCGTGATTCAGCGCCTCTCCAGGGGTAATTCTTCGTTCCTGAAAGGGAGTGACAGCAGTGTTTTACAATTTTTTTTATAAACCCGTTTTAAATCACATCAGATGTACAACTAAAGGATTGTTAGCAATAAAGCAACAACTATACTTTGGAATGAATGAAAAACAAACGTACACGTAGCTTTGCTTTCCAAATTATTCGTTACTTTAAAACTAAATTCAATAAGAATTACCTGGTCCATCGTTAGCATTCTCTTGAGAAGGTCGATGAATTCTCGACGGTCTGCTTTTTCTGCCAACAACTCCCCTCCTTCCAAGTCTGTTGGAACGTTAACTTGTCCAATATCATCTATACAATTAAATATGTATTTCCGGGCTTCTTTGGATTTTATTCCTGTTTCAGCTTCGTGTTCCTCTGGAGTCTACGAAATTCATAATGCAAACAAAAAATATAAATGTGTGTGTACACAACTTCAAGTTAAAGTTCCGAATGAGTAACGCATTTAGTCATACTGCACTAAAAATATTGCGCAACACACCTTAAGCCGCCAAAAAGGGTATGTGCTTTCCAGGTCGCGATAAAAAAATTTGGTTGTTTTGGAAGCAGAATTCAACATGTTTTCTGTAGGGAGACCTTGTGTTTGACTAATGTATCGTATCTGATCGTATTCGGATGATCCAGGATACAGCGGCCAACCAAGAAATAATTCGGCAATTACACATCCCAAAGACCACATGTCGATGGCCTCACAGAAAGGCAATCCTAAATAATTAATAACATTAACGAACTATGAGCACAACACCATGAGAAGGGAAAACAACTATGTAGTCACAAAACAAATTTTACCCAGTATAATTTCAGGAGCACGATAATAACGAGACTGGAGATATGTATTGCATACTGCCTTGGATACATGGGAAGCGGACCCGAAGTCGATGACTTTGACTCGGTACGGTTGTCGTGTGGGATCAACCAACATAATATTTTCGGGCTTTAAATCAGCATGTATTAAACCCAGTTGCTAAAAATCAACAAGCACATATTAACAGTAAGTAACCACAATTTTATGTTAATTTTCATTAGTAGCTACGAAAACTACTATTCTGTACACTTTGTAGTCACGCTGGATACCTTTAACTTTAACAACGCTGTCAAAACTTGTTGTAGAATCGGGCGAATATACTTAAGCGGAAGAGGTGAAAATTTATTCTGTTTCAAAAAGTCATAAAGATTCTGTTCCAGCATTTCAAACACCAAACAAGTGTGATTTCGGTGCTGGAAACACTCGTAGGCTCGAACGAAGTTGAATTCATCGGCATTTTCTTGGCTCAAACGAGATAAGATGCTAACCTGTAATACAAACAAACAGTTTATGCACAAACTACATAGTACCTTCGTAATTGCACGCAAGACAAAGCCAATGAACTCACCTCAATTTGACCTTGACGCGCATAAGATGGATGATTCTTGAGAATTTTGATCGCAACGATTTCGTTTGTGCCCTTTTTCCAGCATTTTACAACCTGATTTCAATACAAAATAATACTTAGCAAGCCATAAAACTACAGACTCATGCCACAGTACGTATGTATGTACTTTGTACTTAAACGTAAACCATGTACTACTACCGATTAAATTATTAAATAAAATGCACCTGTCCAAAAGTGCCTCGACCAAGAAATTCCAGTACTTCGTAGTGAGTCTGAGATGTCATAGAAAAAAGGACTTCATGCTGAACCAACTGGTAATCGCCATCCCCTCCGCCGCTGCCGCCAACGGCCACTTTACTTTGGACCGCCGTTGTGGTGACTGTGTTTGAGCTATTTCCGTTTGTACCCAATCCTCCGAAACTATCCGCCACACCATGCCCCAACGCGCTGTCTGCTTCTAAACACTTTCGCTGTTTAAAATTAAATTTTAAAAAGTCTTTAAGCACGTTTTACCTATGTGGAATCATTAAAGGTTTCATAACAATAGCCCGTTGCATATGTTTCGAGATCAATCTCGTCAGAAGTTAATTTTCAAAGAATAACGTAACAATTTCTCTTGCAACAAAAAGCACCAAAAGCGAGTGCCGGAGATTTTCCACTCGGACACTTGCCACCCGGATGATTGCCAAAAAGGACATGAGCCTGTCGCCCGACAACCGCGGTCCAGGAAGGACCACCCAATTGCCAAAGGTATAGACTGTTTGAGGTATATCGATCGCGTGTTTTCTTTGATTGCCACAAATATTAATCCATTTTCTCCCATTCAAGGCTCCTGAAGTACTACAAATTTATTCTTCCCTAAACTGGTTTGGTAACAGGGACTGAATCGGGACTGGGTGGCCAAAAATGCCAAAAAGACTTAAGCATTAAGCCTCAGGGGCAAAAGGCCTCTACATATTTACAGTGTATAAGGAAAGCGAAACCTTCCTGGCAACGTCAGATTGCCCTCTTGGCCAGTCCATCTCCGGTAGCTAGCCTCAGAATGGCAAATACCCTGTGGCAGATGTTTGGATGGCAAGTTTCCGGGCGGAAAATATCCCCAAAACCCGTAATACAAATGCACAAATGACTCGTTCATGCATGTTACGACATCCTCTTGGTTGCAGTAATAAAATCTAACGTAAGTCATTACCATGCTCAAATACGTAGATAGTTTACCTTTCGTGAACACCGATGATAATTAGACGTAGGTTCGTGAACAAATTTGATTGCGGAGGCTCTGACTGGCACGTGAGCCTGAGGAGGCTGCGGGGATACCACTCGTCCGCCTTGTACATCACACAGAACTCGTCTTCCCTGTCCACAGTCAGCTAGCCAGCAAGTTCCACTTCCGCTACTGCTGTCAGCAACGACACTTACGCAGTCCACAGTCTGCATAGTTAAGACTTTATGCATCTTTTGTTGTCTGCATAATGGAAAAAAATGGGGGAACACACGTTATGGGATAAAAATATTTCAAAAAGAAGTAGGAATTCGTAATCATCATGTAAGTACGTGTTATCAAACCACAATTTTTGCTGATTATACAGGTAATAGATTACGATTAGGAAATTGAAATTCGATAAATAATAGAGGAAATAAAGAATTCTATACGAAATATACAATAATGCATTAAAATCAGGAAGGAAATCTGAAAGGAAATGAGGAAAAGGCAGTCCAATGTTCGCACGACTTCCCATTTCTAACTGTACAAATAAGAATGTCAAAATCTGAGAATTATATATATTGAAACCTTTTCCGTAAAGATCCGCATCAAAATAAAGGCTGTATTGTGTAACACTCCTGAAGTGATCTAAGGAAGGAGCGTTCACCGTAACAGAATCGGTATTTTTGACGTTTAAAGATGAGGCGCTAACTTAAAATGTTTTCCTATTAAAACCTGTAAAAAGTTGACAATCACAACATCAGTTACCTCATACTTTTTGCCTTAATTATGAGTTAACATCAGTCTAATCAATAAAACCAATCTATAATAGTTGATAGTGGACCGATCCACCCCTCCCCCCTTCCCTTTATACACATTAGTTTTAGTGTCCCAATACTCCATCCCCCGCCCCCTACCGACATCCTTCACATCATTAAAGTACTAGTTCATACTTCGTCAGTCTTTACAATTTGCAATTGGATACCAGTGCCCCCCCCCATTGGGGACCCCAAAAATCCCCAAATCTCAAATACTAACAAGAATACACCAAACAAAATTACAAAACATAACTATCTTCTCTCCCCCTCTTGAATCCCCGTAATAACTATCCAATAATCACACCATCAACAATAACAATACATTATTCTTATACTGTTGGCTGTACATATGATAATAGTATATGACATACGTGCCAGACGCCTCCAACAACTAACAAATGACAAATACATAAAACAAATTTCTAAAAAACAATAACAGAACTATGACGAATGAACCAACTAAGAACTACATTACATAGCTACTTTACTAACTTAACTTACTCACGAATATCAAAATCAACATCGAACATTGAAACTTTTTAGCTGTATGATAAGACAATGTCGCCCTCGTGATCCTCGATCCTGGTCATCCTGATGTTGATGTTTGTTCGCTGGGGAACTGGGAAGTTGGGAACACACTCTCATCCATGATCAAAACATTGAACATGGCAGTTGCTGACAAAGGGAGATGATCACAAAAGTAGATGAATAAAGGATCCAGATTTCCAGAATATATCTATATTATTTTTTTGATGGAAACTTCACAACTCACATAGTGTGTACGCAGTCAAGTCAGATCCTAGTCCCACAAAACACATTCTAAAGACAGCCTCACTATCTTGGCCGAGTTCTCGTTCATTACTGCCATCCTCAGCACGGACTACTTTAAGAACGCGAGTACATACTACTTTCCACTTTCCGCTAAACTCCTTTACACTCCTCAATTGCTCAAACATCAACTGCGGTTTCTTTCCGCTCACAAACTCCACGGCCAGCCTCACAGCTCCACTCTACTGCTGTAGCAGACACTGTAGGCACAGCACGGCCGCTATACGCATCCTATATTTATGTTAAAAAAAGGAAAAAGTAAAAGAAGGTGGTCTATAGCACACTAGTCTACCCCTGATACTGCGTTAAAGGGGTAGCATTGTCTGTAGATATGAGATATTCCTTCCTTGAGAAACAAAAGTGCCCATTTCCAGTCAATAGTGGCATAAAATAGAGTTTAAAATTGTGAAGAACACAAGAACAGAATTGCCATTGTCAAAATGTATATAGTAGAAAGTACAGAGTACAGCTGTACAGCTGTGAACATTACAGCTGTTACAATACGTATCTTTAACAATTTACAGTAACTACGGTAAAGGCTTCTAATTGTGGTCGTCTTGTAACTGTGGTTATCCCCTGCTTTCTCCAGTGACAACGGTAAATCAAAATCGAACGCACCTGGTTTTGAATCTTCAGGTATTAGTCTTCCTATTGAAGGCATGTTAGATTTTAAATAACCTTTGACACTGGAGAAAACATGGGGGTACCAGACCACAGTTAGAAGACGACCCCAATTAGAAGCGTTTACCGTACAATTCAAGTTGTAACGGTAACCTCAGTACTATTACAATTCAACTAGATAATTACATTTTCTACTAAATAAAGGCGTAAGTTTTGCTCTTTTTGAAAAACAATGTTATGGTACTTATATTGTTTCTCTCTATAAGGGCGTCTCGAACTGTTTTAAAGTGCAAAAGGTCGTTTTTTTTAAAATAGTTTTTGAAAGACGTTAATAGCGCCGCGGCGGCCGGCCCTTTTTGAAAATCGTAAAACACCGTTTATGCCCTCTTTCAAAAACAATAAAAGGTCGTTCTGCACTTTTCGATAATACAATTTAAGTGTGTTGTATTGTCATTGTAATTTACATTACTATAAAGTTTGACGTAGGCCAAGAAAGGTTGTAATTGTGTATTCATAGTCCTTCACAACTACTGGAACTATGAACTGTAATAAATTTTGAAAATACTATTTACAACGACTAGGTATTTAATTTTAAAGCACTTGCTAAAAGCGAATTGATAAAATATCCTGAAACTCTTTAAAGCATAATGATGCATAATCATAACATAACCATTAGTACTCGCATGGAGAAGTATCATTTTGCTTTTAAGTATTTCTGGGTATCTGTCATCTATCACCTTGATTTTAGCCAAACTGAAGGAAGAGTACGTCCTTTTGCTTCTTAGGTGACGGTATACAATGTTATTCACCAGGGAGCTTACTCCTATGCCGTCATTATGTTTGGGGGAGGGAGACGCCTTACCGAGTATGACGTCAAAGCATATGCAGACATGTGGCATGGGAGAAAGGGTGAGTCAAAATTTAGGGATTTCAGAAGGAAGTCATAGTTGCAGGGCCCCCAACGGGGGTACTGACTTTGTCGTGTGAAGCATGAAGTCTTTTTAGCACGGGGCTATAGCCGCTAAGCAATAGTCTATGACAAAATGACATCAGACGTGTATCGTCTCTTAAGATGCAAAATGATGTAAATCCAGTTTGGTCATAAATCAAAATGAGGCATTTCCACGAAACGAAACTTTAAAAGCAAAGGGAGGGATACCCTTGCGTTTACCATTGGATATGCTCCATTTTGCGTCTAGTATATTAGTACAAAATGTACAAATTTCAATTTTGCTTCTTCAAGGACGATATCGTCACCATCATCATCATCATCCCCTGTAGAGTACGTACGACAGCACTGTGTACAACAATAAATGATGTGATTCCGAATGTGAATAAAAACTAAAGCTAAATTAGGTGGTACTGTCGAAATGTTTGGGAAAGATACCTAGCTCGTTAACTCACCTGAGTTGAGCTCCGCCTCCTCCCAAGAGGGAAACACGTCCAAAGATCCTAGTCATGAAATCCAATAAAAGGAAAGAGGCGGAGGTAAGCTCAGGTGAGTTAACGAGCTAGGTCTCCTCACGAACTATTTCGACAGTACTTTTTTAAAGTTTTATACTGTGGACATACTCTCAAATTCGAAGCTTATTTCGACTTGGTTTTTTCATGGACTGACTTGCGTCAGCTGCTGGATGATTTTCATACATGTACTTGTCCCATCAAATGTGAATGTGCGAATTCGTTCGTATTTCGTGGTCAGCCACTGACTGACTGCAATTGTGTATTCAGCCTCAGTGGGTTCCCATTCTCCTTTTTATTCAAAGCATTACATTCAGGAGAGAACTCAGACGTGAGGGCATAGCAACCCAGCACTTACCCAGCAAAATCTGACGTCTAGACAGTAGACTCAAAAGGCATAGTAAATACGCTAAAGTACAGTGTCTGCAAACGTAGCCACTCTGGCCTGGGCCTCAGTATCAGCCGGTTTCAGGCCACAAGTGTTCGCTTCACACACACACGCTTTCTATTACACTTACACTCTCCCATTTCCCATTCACTGGATCTAATATTTAAGGAATGATATCATTCCTTGAGAGGTAGGATTACCCCAGAAGTTGGCCAAAAGTAGATACTACATATTCGTAGATCGTACATTTTTCTGGCGATACAAGAGGTATCTACCCGTTATTGGCGAATACCAGTATTTAACGGGTAGATACTCCGGAAAAAAGTTAAAACTACGAATATGTGGTATCTACTTTTGGCCAACTTCTGGGGTAATCCTACCTCTGATGCTGTGATCCAGTACAAATCGAAGATCACATTTGAATGTTTTCGCAAATAAGAAATTAAAGCTACAATTTTTAAAAATTAAGCAAGCAATTCTAAAAATACGCATTAGAAAGGATGCACGACTCGGCGTTGATCTGACCGTCAACTCAGCAAGGAAATTATTACAAACGAGAAAATGACGCTTCCCCAGTATATCACAGTTTATTAAAGCAACAATAATTCAATATGTATTTCGTACGAATACATATTTTTTACTGGTAAAAAAAAGTGAACAAAAGCTTTAGGAGTTAGCCATACAAATTTATTCTCAAGTAATCTATTGATAATTTTTTATTATTATTAGCAAATACTCTCCCGTGAGGCCTAGCGCCTATGGGAGGATGATAATTTTTTATACCAATGATATGTTGGAAGTGTGCTTAAATATCTTATACCACAGAAACGATGGATGCCGAATACTATGCTGTGAGGATTCTCAATCTGTATGTAAAAAAAAAGGTTGTATTTAAGTGCAAGTCTACATGTAGTACCAACCTTAGCTTATGTAAATTCATTTAAAAGTATTTATGTCATTGGAATTAAATGGGATCCCAATTCTTTTATAATTCTATTATATAATATTAACGACAACAAAGATAGCCAAGAGTAAAAAGGTTTTAGATTTTTACTTAGGTGTATTTTAGATTTATGTTTTTACAGCAATATTTTAATGAGTACGAGTACATAATTATACCTAAGTACGTAACTAATTAGCTTACTCAATTAATACAGTATACCTATTAATTTCATTTTCATTGCCATAGCAGGTAAAAGTTCACTGCTGCTTGTGGAAATGTATTTTTCAGGTTCTAATAATCCACTTAAAATTTCCAAGGTTTGATCCCTCGAAGTCCATGATTTTTATTTCTCTAATGCCATCAGTTATTCCAAAATCGCCCCCGCCCCTCACAAAAAGGATATTATTGCACCATTTACACTTAATTATGTGTAGTATGAGAATTGATTTTTCCATCATTTGATTATGAATAGATTCAAATTAATCATATTACACGCCTTTTATATTGTTCATTCTGCCAGGTAACTTTAGGTTTTCTGCTTTGTCCAAAAAGTCTGAATAAAGTAGTTTTCATTAAAATATGACATTCTGTGTACTAAAGTTAACTTAAAAACCACAAAATATATTCCCGGTTGTAATGCAATTTATATGTACATGTCCATAAATGCGTTTTTGAAGCATCTTGCTGTTTAACCATTCTTCCCTTATGCCAAGACATCCATCGACACCACGTCAATTCGTAGCTATTCGCGCTCGCTTGGAGAAAGGTTTTGAGAATGTACCTGACAAAAAGCCCCAGGTTGACCTGTGCGTACGCATCAGTCAGAGATACATACAAATAAAATCCCATCCTTGAATATAAAGAAGGTCGTCCTAGTTTTCCTGAACTTTTGTGGTTTGAAGGACTTATTGGAAACACCGGACAGCAATATTTTGATGTAGAATATAGATTTTGTCAAACTAGGTATTTCTACCCGTTTTGGAACTTCCAGGACCCATAATACCAGATTTTTGGGGTTGGAACACAAATACGGTGAAACCTCTCTATAGTCTCCGCCCCTGTAGTGGTTGTCGTTCCCAATACTTGTCTGTATTATCCCCAAGCCCTATGATTGACAGTGTACACCATTCCCGTATACTGGTTTTCTTCCTTTATTGGCACAAATTAGTGGGTCCCTTGACGAACCACTTTAGAGAGATTGTACGTCCCTGAATGCTGCTTCCGCAACCCGATGTATCCAATGCCAACACCTGCAAATGGAGTTAATGGTATCTATCTCTGCAAGCGCCTCGCATATATAATTAAATACACATTAAAACATTTTAATTAAATACCATTCCCAGTTAGCAGGGGGATTTTGTAAGGATGTTCAATGGATGTAATGTTTTAAACATTTAAAATCCGGACTATATCCTACAAACTGGAAGAAAATTTTGCGGATATTTTGTAAACTCTTTGGGATATCCATTGGACTGACTGGACTATTAATGTCTGCCAGCTGGGTTGGCAACGTAAGTGGCATAATAATGCTACTTCAGTGGCTTCTTTTTACCAGCAATATAAGGTAAGACTGAAAACCCCTGCTGTAGTTATTACAGAGTATCGCCCATCCTTAGAAGTCCGGCCATAATTAGAGGGTTGACGGTATATATGTTATTAATAGTTCACTATTAAAGGATATAACAGTCCTAAAATTCTAGGTTATTGGTGATTGGAGAACGAACAGATGAATGCCAAGGTGGAATACGGTTCAGCTATAGTTTTAAAGTTTATTAATCGCCTTTATTCTTAATATATGTATTTAACTAAAACAACAAGAACACCCAATCTTTTACAAACAATAATTTTCCCTTTCCGTACGCTTCGCTTCCCTCAACCAGACTCCTTTTGCAAACACATTGGTACTTACGACTTACACATTATAGCATACGAAAACCTACGGAAGCTGCTTTTCCCGATCTTGCATCAGCATACAGAATACATACAGTTTTTTTATACTATTCACATATGGAAGATGCCTACTAATTTCGACAGTATATGTGTCCTAAAAATGTTAAAAGATTCATTCTGTGCTTGCTCTGATTTTTGCGGTATTAATGGTTTTGACTTACTTTTCAATTTTAAATTATGGCTTACAATTCAGCATTAAATAAAACATAAATTCTTCTGGTAAACATAGAATGTGTGCATACTTCATTGCTTTTATGTACCGTGTAATTAAGCATTCTTGCAGTTTTTCAATTGCATGAGTGATTTCGTCTACCTGCCAGATATATATCCTTTCGCTCCGTTTTTTCGTGTTTTGAGTTAAATGGCGAACATTGATTCACTGACAAAGAAACTGCAAACTGGTAATTGGTGGTAACCGTGATTGGTCGGCTACTGTGATCGACAGTAAGAAAAGCGCACAAAATTTTGCAAAAAAGTCAGCGATAAAATTTTAAAAGTACCTACCTAGGTGTAAAAATTTGGCCTTGAAGTATTTAAATTTAGCGTAACGTGACAGACTGGTAATGGTCTTCCAGAGATATCTGTCACTAATTAACAAAATTCGTTCTTGGTTTCTTTTGCCGTACAATAAGTCTCCCAAAGGGAATTTGTTCCGTTACCAGGTGTGCGCATTTATCCCAGTGACGATCTCTTTAAAAACCATAGTGTACTGTCAACTGTAGGAAACTGAATTGGGGTTGAAGAATTTTTCGTTTTTACCTTTTTAGCTAGTGAACGGTTTCACTCCGTAAGATCAATTCAACTTAAAACACATGTTTTTTTAAAGTCCAGTATCATCCAAAAGGGGTAACACAAAACTGGTTTTCCTATCGTGTTGGCAGTAGACGCATTTTGAAATATTATGTTTGCCTGGAACCAAAGATCAAGCAAGTGTACCTTTCAAACTTCAAGAATGACAGAACTGGGATAAAAGGAAAAAAGTAAATTTTCTTGCATAAAAGAGATAGGAAAAAACAGTTACTGTATGAGATTATGCAGTAATTAGATTACTGTGACCTTTTTGGATGTATAACTCCGAACAATATTTTTAAATACATATATTTACATATATACTTTACCTTCTACAAATAATTTTCATTTTTATATTGTGTCATACAGAAATAATGGATTTTCAAAAAAGATGGCATTTTTAACTAGAACGACCCTTTTTATAGTTGACCTAGGTCACTGATCTACAATCTCAACCTACAAACAATCGAGGGACAGTGATGTTGGTGGTTGCTACCGTAAGTGCTTAGATCACGTGTGGTGGGAGTCAGATTTAAAATCAGTTGTAAACATGACTGACGCTTCCCTAGTTAGTAAAGAAATGAGGGTTATATTTGCCCATTTCAAAGGATTTTACTCTTTGATTGTATATTATCCATCGAGATGAGAAAAATGTGTACCCCAACCCTGTAAATACGCTAATTGGACTGCCAGAGAGATGTGATAGAAGGTAAGGATCTTACCTATGTATGTTGAGAGTTTTTGGGACAAGGGATGCGGTACACTTAACTGTTGACGATGCAATGACGTCCCTCATGCAAATGCGAATGTATTACTTGAGATGCTAACTGCCGTCGCATGTAACTATCTAACAGTAAGTAACGTAGAGTAGAAGTTCCTACTCACTCAACAATTAGCTAAAGCTCAAGTTCAGTGCTACTATTATTATTATAATTGCAAATCTTCCTTCTTGTTTCATGTCGTGTCCAAGCTCCACACACTTGCAACGGTACATGACATAAAGTAAGGTACCTACTAGTAAAAATAGAGCTTCTCCCTGCCGGAAAACAGATTTCTGAGATCTCTTCAGTTCTTGTCTATTCAACTGTCAGTCAAAATTGAGATGGGGCTCAGTTTGAGTTCAATTTCCACATTTTGGTCGCGGGTGAAGTACGGATAAATAGTTTTTTGTTTTTAGTTCGCTATAGTGTGAGTTGGAGCCCTCGTCACAGTGTGCCAAAGGACTGGGTTAAAAAGTTCAGAAATGATTTCCATTCATCATTTTGTTTTCAATTCAGTTAGTTTAGTGCCTTCAATTGGATAACAAGCACAGGTATAAAGCTTCTGCGACTTGTGCCAACTGCACCATGGAAAAGTTTGGATTTCATTTTGGAAACTTTAGCATTCGGAAATTTTGTATGGCCAAAACATTAATGTGGATTATATTATCGGTGATTTGGATATTACTTCTTGTGCAGCCCGGTTACAATGAGGGTGAAAGACTTCCACTGCAGCGCATGCTGCAAAGTTCTTCTTCGGCAAAGGGAAGTTTTCCAAATAAAACAAAGAAAATAAACGATACTAGAATATCTCCGCTGCCTTCAGTCTCAACAATAGGGGCAAGTGGAACCGAGCATTCGCTACTGAGCAGTCGAAAAGATTTGAAAGCCAATATAATATTGAGAAGACATCCTCGGTACGGAATCAGGGAGTGTGAAAATTTTACTATAAAGTAAGCTTCAATCTGCTATCGTGAATGAATTTGTTTTTAAATCATGAACAGCAGTTTTTATTGTACTCATTTAATAACGTTTACCCATGAGCGAAAGAAGTATGGTGAAACCTCCCTATAGCCTTGAAGAACCACTATGTAGCACGGCGATGTCACTATATTATAGACCAAGATTATACATAGTCTAGTTCGAGTCTTGAATACTTTTTTTAAAAGTTCTTATAATTGATTTCGAAATCTTTGACTTCTCAATTAGCTTATACAGGCCAGATACATTTGACTTAACGGCTCTAGTTTCGTTTCCTGGGAGCGGAAATACGTGGACTAGACATCTTATTGAATTTGCCACTGGAGTTTTTACGGGTAGCATTTATTGCGACGTGGATTTGTACGGAAAAGGTTATAAGACAGTTTGTAATGAGTTCTTATTCTGTTCAAGCATACAGCACACTATGTTCATTTATTTTGAGAGTACTTACTCAACGCTATGTGCCTTTGAAATATTGAAATCATTTTCTTTTATTGATAATTTCGATTTTTGAAAGGAATCAGACGGAAAGCTTTATTCATATGTATTTCAGGTTTTCTGGGAGAAAAAGAACCTTGGAACTCAGGATCAACGATTGTACAAAAACTCCATTTGGGCTACTCATCTCATCATCCTTTTTCGAAAGCAATCCTATTAATTAGAGAACCATACCAATCAATTATATCTTTCGTTCAATTTTTGGAGGCTGGTCACGTCGGTCATGCGTCACAGTCAACATTTTATAACAAAAGTATGTTTTATTTACGTTTTATAAACTACAAAGCCTGTATGAAGTACCGTATACACTGTTACAAGTTAAAACAAAAACCCCGTGGCTCTTGTAGAAAGGTTAAAAATAACTGCATAAGGAAAGTAGGATCATGCTACTGCCCTGTGAACTCCAGCTATCATGAAGTATACTTACAAACGTACCTACCTTATGTACATACTAGTATGTGTCACTTTCACTGCTGGTAAATAAATAAAGGATGTAATAATGACTTACAATGGTATTTCGTTTCGAAAAATAGAATGGCCTACGTACGTTTTGGGCCAAACCTTTTCCTGGATTTCTCTAGCCAAAAGTTGGATTGAGTCACCTGCAAAATTGCTTGTTGTTCATTACGAGCATTTGTTGACTGATGCAAAGAAGGAGCTTCGAAAAATTTGCGATTTTCTCAACTATGACTGCTCCTACATTGACGACGCTTGCTTCGACGTAAGTAACCCACCCGACATTTTTGGCTATAGTAATGATAGATCGCTAAATATAAAACTTAACACGGCGTAAAATTGATTGGACAATAAAAGTACCAATTCAGATCCAAAAGTAAACCGAATAGGTCTGCTTAATCTAGAGCTTGTGCCAGATTTTAAGTCGTCACGCCAACTTGATATCTAATAAAACTGAAATGACTAATTAAGTATATATATACAGGTAAGTGCGTAAGTACAGGGTACTAGTCCATAGTAGTTACTCTACTCATAATGTGGGTCACATTTTTCACGTTGTTCTTACGCATTTTGTGGTCTATTTTTACTTTGCATTGGGACAAAAATATGTAAATACGTAGGTATGCCTATTCTTGGTGTTTGAACAATCAGTGGGCTTTAAATTAGTAAAATCAGTCAATGAATCCCTTTTAAGTCATTGGAACTTACTTACTGGTTGAGGAAGAGTAGTAGATAGATCCAAGACTATCATCGGACTGTAGAAACTGAGCTTGTTGAATTTTTAATTTATATAATATAAATTATCCAAAGTATTTTATGTTTTTAATTACTGTAACGCCCTGTTTGCTAAGTTACAAATGACGGAATATTTTACTTTAAACAGAGAAACGTGGACGGACTGTTTCATCGAAAAGGAAAACGAAAGCCTAAAGTACCACTTTCAAAGACCGTCCGAGATAAAGTTGACAAAGGGATTGATTTCTTGAGCAGACTCCTCATCTTAAACGGTCATGATCCCATTCCTGTAGCACTGTACAAATTCTACAGGCTAAAAAACGAAACAGAAGTCATTTTTCAATGAGTATAAAAACTGTATATATGCCTTTGGATATTTATTCGATTTTGAAGCTGTGAGATGATAGAAGCTATTTTCAGCAATAAAAACAGTTAATAATAAATAATTAAAATGGTAGTGACTTAATTAGCCTTAGGGTTTCACATCAGGGTAAAACGAAGCGTGGATGGGATTGTACTACCGTTTTATGACCTGCAGTCAATTTTAAATGGGAATATCTACAAAAATATGCTGTGACAGAGAAGTCTCAATCAACTTAATCAAGTGATGAGAAGCAATCAATCAACTTACTAGGTATAAATTAATTCAATAAGAGTTTATAGCCCACATATGTGGTCCTGGAAGCTGACTTTATTGTGAGTAGACGAAGCCTCAAACTGCACGTAAAAAACCACTCAAAAACAAATTTTTAGATTGACGTAATTCTGTCAAAATGCCAAGAAAGTCCAATTTGATTAGATCCTTGTGCTCGTATGCACATGTATGAGAATTTTTGTTGGAAGTTGCTCACACTTCTGTTCAACCGAATGACCTTCTGCTCTTTCATTCATTAAAAATGAAAATCTCTTAATAAATGACCTTTCTTTCAGTCGCATTGTTGATGGTTCTTTAGGGATAATTATAAAAGTTTATACTAACCTATTAAGACAAGTAATTCCTGTATGCCAATATGTACTTAGATTTGCATGAACGTTCTATTAATTTTCCAAGTGATAAGAGTAAGTCTTGTTAGGAGTTCTGTAGAGGACAGGTTGTAAGTTTACTTTTTACAAGCGTTAAGTCCTGCTGGTAAAACTATTGCTGCAAGATCTGCATTAAACTCCATTGATAGCCTGCCCCTAAAATTGATTGATTGTCGAAGAAAGTTATAGCAATTAATAATTATTTAATTTCATCAGATTTGAAAGAGTTCTTAAAGAAACAATAGTGGATGAAAGACTTTATTTCTGTTGTCGTCGTGGCTGTTATAACAAATTTTAAATTGTAATACTTGTAATACTACGTACAACTCATTTAACATTTAAAAAGTCAGCCATGTGAGCATTGACTTCTGCAGGCTTGTCTTGCTGAACGAAGTGACTGCCTTTGGCTATATATTTCACAGTTAAATTATTAATGTAGGGTCGAGCTAGTTCGGGGAAATCCCTTGTGAGAGCAAGATCATTTTCACCCCAGATAATGAGGGTGGGTGCTTGGATTTTAGGGAGCACATTGTTTGTTAATTCAGCCATTCCACTGAAGTTCAAATTTTGTCGATAGTAGTTAATTGGAGGAGTCCAGGCGCCTGAAATCATTTCACATAAGGATCCATTACAAACCACTGATTAGTCAAGACGTTGTCAGAATAAAGCCTAATATCTAGCCTTTTCAAGCCACACACGCAACTCTATTCTCTATTTTTTACTTTAATGATACGAATATTTATCAAGATAATTGTTTGCAGCTATTTAGCCCTGTCATTATGCTCACCTTGTCTTGAAAACGTGTACTTGTATGCTTCTAGATCTTCATTGCTGATGGCCAAGTTATTTTTGTCATCAACAAACATACGGTTGAAAATTTCCAAGTCTCTTGTAAACATTACTCTCTCAGGGAGGTATGGCAGTTGAAAGAAGAAAATATACCTATTTAGAAGAAACGAAACTTGAGTTAGCATAAATGTAAAAGAGGCCCTGAGTGAGATTGAAGAGGAAAGTAGGTAATCTTTATTACATTGAAACTACAAGAGTGTTTGCCCACAGGCACAGTCAATAGTAACCCTTTTTTTTAGAGATAGCTCTCTAAAAAAGGGATTTTCAATTGTAGTACGTGTTTGTATAGCAACAATGAATTATCAAATATAAATGTTACATACCATGACTTTAAGAATTGCATAATGGAGCTGGTCATTTTTTTCCTGTACGTCGTAGGATGTGGGGAATTCAGAATGATAAGTTTTTCTACAATTTCAGGATATTTGGCAGCAACATTCCAGCCAATCACACCACCCCAGTCATGAGCAACCAAAATGCATTTGTCTCTTTTCAAGGCTTTAACCATATCCAGGATGTCCTTTTCCAGCAATTTGATGTCATAATCTTTAAGCTTGGTTGGTTTCTCTGAGTCGCCGTAGCCTCTCAAGTCAATCGCTACTACCCTGTACCACAAAATAGACATTTACGAGGCTATCAAATGCTAAACACTTTAAACTGTCATGATAATTTAAGCATTTGGATCTGCCTTGTTTTAATTATTATAGGAATTAGTAAGATACCCTTCAGTCATTATTTCATCAACATACTACTTACATACAATGCATGTTTCATTTTTTAAAATGGCTGCTGTAACACAATAGCCATTCTCGTAGCATTCATATTAATCTTAATCTTATATTAACCAACCAATGTGTTGAGGCAAATTCTTTCAGTTGATGGCGCCAAGAGAACCAGAATTCAGGAAATCCATGGACAAATAAGACTGTAGAATTGTAAAAATTTGAAAAAAATATTGTTTACGCTTGTGATATACAGTAGTAACCGTCATAAATGTGGTCAGTTTGATTTTGGTCGAAAACTTCAGCACTCGCTTTTATGTTTTTACCATGCAAGTGTTTAGCTGTGCAGCACACGTCAACATGCTTGCCATACATTTGTTATTGTTGACAAAAGTTAATAGCAGTTGTTGTCAAGACTGTTTAAGTGACATCGTATCAACTAAAACAACTCATAAAAATCAGGAAATTCCAAATACGCTCTAATGCGGTCGCGTCAAAAAGCTAAAGGTTTCGCTGTTCAAATATTGTTCCAAATGATCCTAAATCTTATTTTGTAGTATGTTCATTTTGGCCAAGTTTTGCTTTAACTTGTGTCATTAAAAACACAAATATAGTATATATGTAGGTATAGGTATGTCATTATAATATTGTTAAAACTGAATTGTTTAAAGTAATTTGGTACCCCTGACAGTGTTCAGATGTTTGAAACAGGGGTTGACCACAATTAGGACCTTTTACCCTATTTTTCGGCTATTTTCACTTCAATTTAATTTGCCAGCAAACACAAAACATAAAATTTTTCATTTTGTCTCGAAATAATACCTGTATACACGTGAACGTCTTCAGCCAAATAAAAGGTTCAATTAAAACTACAATTTTGAAAATTGAATTTGAGAAAGAGTTAAAATAGAATTTTGACTTTGCCAAATTTTTACGCTTTCAGTTTTTTAAGCAGGAACTTTCAAATTATACGATAAAATAGGATTGGATAGGCTTTCAGTTATTATTATTATTCACGATTTTTTTTATTTCATCCAATTTCAGTTGCACATACTACATAGGACTAACACTTAACACTTTACTTAGACCCCAAAATAGTGCTAACAATTGTACTCAAACTTAAATTTTTGTAGCTATCGGTACAAAAACTACTGACCACATATAGGACGATATACTTTATATTCATGATTATATCAATTATTTTGAGAATAAAACAATTACCTAAAGGTTTACTGCGGTCCCCATTTTCAACGTAATGAAGTTTGATATCCTACAAACGTGAACAAATAACAAATATAATAAAAGCAATATAATGTCAAATCAAAATACACCACAACCCTGATGGCTTTTGACCTCACATGGTCATTTGTATTGTATTGTAACCGCATTGTATTAAGCTTTGATTTTTCGGCTCCCCTTTTACATTTGCATGCACATACATGCTGGTTTTTTGAAAAGTTCTGCACAATTTTAAACCGTTTAGTAATAATTCATAGCATAAATAACCCTATCCTTATATATATTTACTTCAAATGTTTTTCCTCAAAGCTCCTTCATAACTAAACATTCCCTGGAAGGAATTACTAGAATAAAAATAAGAGTAAATATGTCAATTTGTATTATTTTTGGGGCAATCGTACCTTCAGTTTCATATATGCATGTCTTCCGTATGCAGCGTCCTGAAGACAAATTGGAGGCAAACTCCGTTCTTTCACTTCCCAATGGGAATTCCCTTGAATAGCCCACCGAACAAGATGAGCCAAGAGTGTAATCCAGCCGTAGAAAAGACTAAGGCCATAAACTAAGGCTCGTATGAGCAAACCCTTTAAGAGAGGAACAATCATGGTATGTATAGTAAAATATTTAGTCAGTAGTTTTCACACACACAAACTTATTCAAAGCACTGAACCAGAGAGAACCCAGGACTGCAGGTACTCCGTCTCCGTGCCGTACTATCTTCCCTTGTCACGCCGCTACAGTAAATAGTACACTGGACACATGACTCTTTTAGGAATACGCTTTAATATTCGTTCAAGTTTTTGCAGTAGGCAGGCTGACTTTTGCCTCGTGAGTGGTGAGCAAATCGATATAATTCAAGTATGTACATATGTGAATGTGCACCTCCCCTTTAATCCCTGTATGTACTTAATACTCTATTCGAGTTACAAAAGCTCAAACTTGGAGAGCATGTGATTGCACACTGAAATTCTATAGAGCACCCCAACGTACCCAAGTTCAAGTCCAAAAATAAGCACTTGGTACATAAATCACAAAATAGAAACTTTGAACCTGATCAAATCCGTCCACAGTGCATCATACGCTTTAAATCTCCACTATGACTGATGGCTTTTGGACAGTGCAGTTTGTCATTTTGAACCCGGCTAGACAGTCATGAGTCAAACCCATGCGGTCTCTCATTTTATTTAGCTTTAAGGTGGAAGTGAAATTTTGTCCCCACAGCATTGACAATCGAAATCCCTCAGTAATTTCAAACAAGTAGGTATATGGCTATAATAATATTTTGCTAAATACTATTATGATTATGGAGATTAATTAGTACCTCTCCCTGTGTGTAATTTTGACTCGGGGAGAACTTCTCATCGAAGACACGAAGTCACGCATTCCTATGGAGGTACTACTTAAGCAATCGCTAAAATGTTTTTCGACTCAAATTACAAGTACGAACGTACATTACAGAGTGGTGAGTAATGTAAAGGTTTCTGGGTGGGAGGATATTAGCTTGTATTTTTTTATGCTCTCATATCTACAAAATTCAAAGTGCTGTTGAGCTTTGCACTTGTTCACGTCTGATGAGATGACATATAGTAACTGTGAAGTGATGACCAATACTATTTTCTGTCCTTGAGTTAGTTTGAGCAAATAAAACAGTTTTTATCTTACCTAAGTACGCGTCCATAGCGTTAGCAGTGCTCATATACATTTTCCATTACGAAACTTTCCAAGATTCTCAGTCACACCAATTTATTACTAGGCAACACTAATAAGACACGCGTTTCGAGTATTCTTCCCATACTATTACATCATTTTCATTCATAATTAGCAGCGTGCAAATGATGACCATCTTAACTTCAATACGGACGGTGAAGGTACGCGAAAAATTGCTGCTGCTGCTACTCCATTCCATATTCGAAGGTTTCCATAGTACCATTTCCATGTTACCGCATGTGAAACTGAAACTGGCCTGAAATTTTAATCTTTTATTCTAAAAGTTATGCATTGTAATGTAGGTTACCTACATAATATATATGTACAAATATAAATAGTTATACCTATTAGAACTCTAAGCATAGTTAAACCTAACGTGTATTTCATAACAAATATATAATAGCAATGCGCTATAGTCAATTGAACTTATGACGCTTTGTGTGCTTGTAGGTAGATAGTTGTAGGTAGTTTGGGAATACGATGAAAGCAAGAATAATTAAAGCGATTGGATATTTAGCTAATAAAATACTAAGAATGAAATTGATTGAAATGACTTTTAAATTGAAGTAGTAAATTTAAAATACATTTTAAAAATCTAATCTTGGTTGTTCACTTTGTTCCCTTATTTGCTTACCGAAAACACTCCAAAGATAGAGCCGGTATCCCATAAAGGCCGTATGTAGCCGGTATTCCACAGATATCATAGGTTTGAGGCCACTGAGGTAGAGATAGCCGGATTCTAAAGCTAGCAAGTATTCTGTACATGGCCATTCACTACAAAAGCTAAAATTTAAGATGGGTTAAATTATTCGAAGACAAATATAAAATTTGTAACTTTTTGACACTATTTTGCTTCGCTATTCTTATGTCTTTGTATAAGTACTAATGATAACGAGCTCAGTGTATTGCACATTACAGATTAAATACTTCGTATTTGTAAGTTTAATTTGAAATACTATTAATAGACACATTTAAAATTAGAGAGTGTAAATTAGATTTTTGGGATGTCGCAGTGGCACCCTGATTACAAGTGGAGTGGATGTAATGTATTCATTATCGGTTGATAGAGCTGAGTTGACAGGCCAATGAAGATTACTACGTAAGTGTGAAATTGGTTTTTAGTCATGATACATACCCGGTACAATTAAGTATTTAGACTCTGTGTATTTCTAATTATGACGGCAAAAAAATACAAATGGCAGTACGAGAGAGGGCAGAAAGCTTCTTTTTATTGAATTCAACGTTGAAAACGCTTCAAACTAAAATCCCGATTCCAATCCCAACCATATTCTTAAGGAAGCGTTGCGTTGGCATAGGCATTCAATATACACCGAATTCATTTGTAACTGAAAGTGTCGTTCCAATTCCCCATATAGATTTATATTTGTGTTTGTTTACCTGCAAAAAATAGTAAATAGTATTTGTGAATAAATTCAAAAAAAAAAGGTAAAACAGGGAAATTCAGTTGCCCATTCCGCCTAAGCCACATTTAAGGAAGTATTTGAAAAATATCAAATTTTTATTTGATTTGTAAATCAAAAATGGAATCCTCATTCTTTCGCCAATCGAGAAACATCACTGACCGGGCTGTTTGCCAGTGTTAGGCATGAGCATGCTAAACGTGCTAAAAATGTTGTTTACACGGAATTTAAATAGCTCTTGGACTTATACTTCGAGAATAACCTGCTGGAGCTTTTAAACAGAGAAAACATAAGTTCTGAACATAAGGAAGCAAGGCCAGTTTTAGGAGATAGCGAACGTACCTGCCAATACTGTAACCGTGGTAACCTGCATAGGATTACTTTACCTCACCTCTACTAGTATTTCTGCACCTGCATTAATTTGCCACGCAAAAATAACCCTCAACTACCCTCGCTTTGCAATTTCTTAGTCTTACTCTCGTCTTAAGAGCGAGTCCGAAAGTCAAAGTCACTTTGCCAGTACTTTGTAATAAAAAAGTAGGTATACATAATTTGCACAATCGAATTCATTGTTATGAACCTGTGCAAACACAGTGTGGGGTTTTATCGTCATAAATTGTATGCGCATATTTGTGCAATTATTAAGTACAGCTGCTGGTTCAATAATAAAATGAAATGGAACGTAATAGTATAACAGAACCATGTTGATTCTGTTTCCTCTTTATTTGTAGTTAAAGTATCATCATTGCCGCGAATAACCTGAAAATAACACCGTAACAATGCAAAAACAAATAGAATACCGTACGAATTCGAGCCCTAGCCCGGGACCATCTTTTGAAATTGTACAAAAACCAGGCCATAATTAAAATACCGGTCATCTTTTCCAACCGGCTACCTCTACATACATCGTACCAGAAACCATTAAAAGTGAAGCCTGAAAAGATTTGAAAGACATTAAAAACAGAACTGAAATATAATGGTTACAATGAGTTCGTAAAAGGTTTCAAATGTTTTTAGGTTTCACTTTTAACAGTCTGTTTTTGCAGTGTACCTTTATTTGTATATCGTTGGCTAACATAATGACGTAATGCTCTTCCTATGGATACCCTGGTCCATCTTTTGAATCCGACTATCTCTACTATCAGGTTTAAGACCCAAGCCATAAGTAGAATACACTGAATACAGGCCTTATTTACGCTCGAATTTTGATATTATTATTATGATATGATAGTATTAGGATGCAAGCTCCTACTTGTATATGGTTGGTGCTTTAGAATATATAGGTAGGTATATAACAAATACATTCAAGTTCATTGCCAAATTCGGTTCCATAAGAAAGAAAATTTTTTTACCAAATTGGCCTAAATGACACGTTAAATATAGCGAAATCGAATCAAATCAAAATCCACAGGTAAATCAAAACCAAGATTCAGACATTTTAGAGCAGAAAGTACGAAGTATGAAGGACTAGTGTATATGTATATGGTTTCATCGTGTGTGCAGGCTTACAATCGCGTACAATTTGGATACTTTGGATTTATTACGATTTCTTTTCTTTTTTAAGATTCTTAGGATCTGTATACTTGTATTGACGTCTTTTTTTGCGCTTTTCGCAGTATAGGTTATTATTGATATGTACATACATCCCCCGACTACCTTTTTCAGTAATCCGCAGTCACCACGCAATTTTCGTTCTTTAGCTTTATCCACCTAAATAACAACTCTAAATGTATATGCCAGAGTCGAATAGTCCTAGATAGTTAATGTCATTCCATTCTTGGTTACTTGTCTAGACTAAAAAATAGATCAATGCTCGAAACTCAGGTCTACATGTTTCAGATATTTTTGCTTCATCTCCGTTGGTTTATTTCGCGTTTTAGTCATTCGTCCAGAATCCATATCTCAAAGTGAAAGTGCGTTATTACTTTGTCGAATTATTCAATAATACTTTGGATTTATTTGTATGTGTGTGAAATTATTGCATACTTAATTGATTTGGCAGGAGACAATGGACACGGCATAGATACCAAGCAAGGTTTTCGACCAAATATGCATTTATTTGACCGCTTCAAAATCCCCAATAAGTGTATTTACTTGTTTAATAATAGCTAAAAATCCCTTCACGTAAAGAATAATTCCCCTGTGGAACTAAATTATCCGGAGATCTGTCACAAGATTAAATTGACCAACTAGTGCTTTTGATATTACATGGAGTGCGGTACACTTTGTTTTGTTTGGGAAGTTTTCGAATGAATATTCTGATCAGTCCGAATGGTTACCGTAACGTAGTTAAAATCTGGCGAAATTTTCAGCTTTTGGATGGCGAGGACACGTTAGAAAAAGATTCGTACCGTCGTACACGGACATTTTTATGCTCACGTTGTACGTTAGACATTTTTCAGTTAAAACAGTGAATAAGCACAATCAGTTACGCTGAGATTTTGGGCATTTTGTTCATTCCGTTTTATTATGTTGATCAATACATTTTGTAAATCGTATGTATTGTAATGTAATTTTATACTACATTTTGTGTGGAAATCGTAATCGAAATTTCGTATTTTTCGAAATATACAGCGTGTATAATATATAATGTAGATATCGCTATTTATATAGTTAGATACATGTAAGATCTCAAACGATAAGAATAACTGGAAAGTAAGTAAATAATAATGTGGCGTTATATTATTTTTAGATCGGTTTTTGTATCGCATGCATTGCACTTCACAAGTTCACAGAGTAACCATCATATATATATACACAGACCCATCCCACATGATAGATATCGAAATAATTCCACTACGTCAAGTTAACAGACAATACCCATAGTCAATTAACAAGATACAACTACGGAATTACTGTATTACATTTTCAAAGAGTCTAGTTTAATTTTAAATAAAAAAGAAAGTTGAATTGAGACGACGGTTTAATAAATAATTATATATAATTGGCAATAAGTTAAGACCTATTAACGCTCCACAAACGTTGGAGTATACACAAACAAAATGTCCTTCCGAGTTACAACGGGTTATAATAATTTTGGTTACTATTATGTCTAGCAAGACTTTAATAGTGTCAGTAAGATTATCAGTGTGCAATTATAAAGTAGAACCGCAACATACGAATGGATTCATCTAACCTATACATTCTATCAAGTCGTACATAAATTCTGTATAGAAACACAATATGGATTCTTTTCATTCTTGGAATAAAATAAATATAGTACAGATATAAGAAAAGATTTGTAACAAACCAGCTTACTGACTAATATTAATAATTAGTACCTGATATTGAATTTAGAAAAACTGCGATTCCATTCCAGGGGTTCTTAAAATCGATTATTGATTAATCATAATCTAACACTTCATTACATTTGATGTCGCTGGCATCGTGGAATGCTCTTGTCTTTTCGATTCTTTCCTCTCCAGATAAAGAGCACTTTTACAATTATTACAAATAAGCATCTCTGAAGTTATTTTACAACGACAACAACAATTCAAGCATTATGAACTCTTACTTAAAATTAGTAACGATTTAAGAATAAGGATGAGCAGTGCTCACGGTAACAAACATTCGTACGTATATTCCGTAGTCACGATCGATTACACAAAAAGGGAAAAAAATGGACATTCGGAGTTTTACGTTACAACAACATCAATCCTTACAAAGCTATAGAAGTAAACTTCCAGCGAAGACATCTCATGGGATGCATTGCAAGTATTTTATTAAATTTTATTCAATATAAAAATGTAATCTGTTTTTCACCCTTATTAATGTAATAACAATATACAAGTTAAATATTTTTGAGAGGAATTCTCCAAGATTATGTAAGTATACTGATAGAAGAGTAACAATGATTTTATGTGTAAAATGTGGAACGCGGTTTCGTATCGCATTACATCGTTATTAATTATACTAATATTATTACAGTACATTATTCCCCAACTTTGAAGTTTATAGTAACATCGCAATAATTTCTTATATTCAAGTTAGTAGACCTCACATACATATAGATACAAAAAAGTGAGTGAACTTGTGATTTTTTGTAAAATTTAACGTGGACAGTTTGAAACAGATCTAAGATTAGATTGCGTCATCAACGGGAGGGACTTGTTCCGGGTATGGCTCATTCAGACGGAGTTGGGGGGATCCTGGAAAATTATGGTTTACGCTTAGTCCAGGTGCTCCAATTAATGCTGGAGAAGGAACCGCGTGTTGTTGTGCTACGATATTAACCGGGGCTACTTCTGCATTCACATTTGCAAGACCATCAAGTAAAGGATGAACTTCGATTGCCATCGCTCCCATTGGTTGATCGATTGCAGGATCTGCAGTTGCTTCGGCTAAATTTGTCACGGATTTTGATTTCACGCACTACAATTGTAAACAATAAAATTTCCAAATTAAACTGAACTACTACTTAAATCTTTGATTTACACTCACAATAAATTATGTAACTGCTTAGTTCACTTTATATAACACGACGGAAACAAATGACTCACCTGGAAGTCAACATGGCGACTCTTAGCTTCCTCTTTTTCCCATGACATACGAATGAAAGGCCTTTGAACATAATTATAAATCACTTCAGTTCGTCCTCCAACCCGCTTTTTAATCTAGACAAAATATAAAAATAAGCTTTAAAACTTAAGAAGGAAGAAACACATACAACAGAGTGAAAAATTGTATACATGAAAAACGGACGTCAATTAAATAAAGTAAGAAATAGATAACCTTTTCTTTGTTAGTAGGATATCCTTCAATGCCAAGCCGTATCTTTTTTAAACCCCTCTCTTTCAAAACCTGCTTGGCCACGTCTCGGTTCTCAATGTACTTAAAAAACCGATACAAAGCGGTACTGTTCACAGCTATAAAATAAAAACAACCTCTATAGTATAAAAATGTCAGTACACAACCGATGTTAAAATTAATGATATTCATGAAACACTAACTCTGAGAGTGCTCTTCTCCCATCTGCGGCGGATACTCTTCATCCCATTCAACGGAGTCATCATCCATCAGCACAACAATGTGGCACTCACGATCACCTCGTTCAGCAGAATTTACCATTAAAGGGAGGATCAATTTCTCCAGAAAACCCTCAAATTGATGGCGTGCTCCTTCATTTGAAAGCTCGTGAAGTAGGCCTCCTGGTGACATCAGCCACACAATTATTTTCATTTTCAACAAAACATAAACCACTAAAAACCATCAGACTGAGAATTTATGCTACAAAGTTCGTATCGATATCGAAACTAATGTGTCTGGAAGTAGTTCAGTACACAATTCACGTTGACGTTAGACAGTATACACTCGGGAAAAAACATATAGCCTAATCTATTTTTAAGACGAAATAATCATATGAATTGGTAACGGAGTGGCCTGGAATACAAGACTGTTGTAGTGAAAGTCCAACTTAAGAACGAATGTCTGCTTGTACTGTTGTTAAGTAGCTGAAGTGAATCTCCCAATGGCAGGACTAACAATTCAGAAAGATAAACGGCACTGAACTGCACTAAACGCCTCAACTACATCTGCTTTAAAGGAACCATTGGTTAGCCAATTTTTAAATATGAAGCTGTGGCTACAATAAAACGTAACTACAAGAAAAAGAATACATTTCAACATTCATATTTCAGCAGAAAAATGGACATTGAATTGGAAAGCGGACGCACTGAACCAATATTTCAAATAGTACAGTACACCATTATTCTAGTAAAGGACACCCTAGTCGAGCAGCAGATAAAGGACATTTTAATGGGAAAAACAAAGAATGATGATACCTCACAAAACATTAAAACAACTTATAAAAAGTCAATCAAATTAAGTTTGACTATTCGTCATAAAACTGATAATAAGAATATCATAAGAAATGTTAGGTTCAATAATAAGAGTGATAATAAAGAGCACTTAAAATGTTGCAATTACTGCAAACACTATTGTAAATACTGAACCAAAACTTATGTGTTATGGCCAAATCGACTCAACGAATAAATTATTATATTACAAAAGGATATTGATATTAATCATTAGTTGCATAATGACTGTAAAAAAAATAGTCACGCAGGCCAATACAACTCACTTTATTTATGGGACTTAGTAACGACAGATATAATCTAGCCCTTCGATAAAATTAATTATAGCAAATGTACTTATGGGGCACTCGTTGACCAAATACGAAACATGATGCCTTGATTACCCAGCAGATAAAGAAGAAACTTCTGACAGAGGACTCAGGAGACATCTGGCATATCTCTGTACTACTGAAAATCAAGCCTAACGCAATCAATGTAATTTTGTAAGTTAAGCCCACAAAAACAAAAAACCAAGTCGGAATTAATGACTTTCCGTCAATATGTCTCAGTGTAAGTATCGACATAAAATATATGAGTGTCTGAAATTCCAATTAAATTCATATTGTTTACACACGTTTCAAATTCCACAGTAAGTTTACGACAACCAAATCACTGTATACTCAATTCAAAGCGTGACATGGAAATGAAGGTAGAAAACTTCTGCTAATGTAAAACCAATGACAAATACAAATACAGCTGATTCAATATTCAATAAATAATAATAATGCCTATATTATTATGACTTACTAAGGTTTTGGCATTTAATGGTGCTGGCGTCAAAGGGGATGAGAAGGTAATCACAAGCTTCACGGAGCTCTTGAACACTGACAGTAGGCGGGCAGCGAATCATTCCGCCCCGGTAATACTCGAGGATGGCTCGAAAAACAGTAGCTGAAAGACCATCGGCAACAATGTACTCTCCTCGCTCGTTGGGATGAACAAATTCTATCCCGGAACTAAACATTCTGTGAAAACACATAAACATTTTATAAGCAACCAGTTCCACTAATTACTAATAATTAGTCAAAGTCACCCCGTGTAGTACGCCACGCAAAATCAATCAACAAAATGAAAAGACTTACAATTTAAACAGACCACGTAAGGGGACGAGAAAAAGACAATCTATACTAAATAATGATGAATGAAATGCCCTTGTGTCTTACCTTCCAAGCATTGTGTTTGGATACTGAGTGAAAATGGAAGGATCGACCACAAAACGTGTATTATCCACAACTAATGTAATGCGCTGCTCTTCCATGTATGATGTAGCGACAGCATTGGACAAAGAAAGAGCGACTGCAGAAGAACTTCCAACGGCTCCGTCTGCTCTCCCCGACTCATTCCCGTGACTCATTCCATGGAGTTTCATCAGAGAATGGCACCCACTGCTCCTTGATCGGTCCGCTCTTTAAAAAAGAACAATCATTTACGTATTATTCTTCCCTATGCAATTCATTTTAACTATGAAATGTTGAATCTAGGCACACGCAGGTATACGCACAATCAGAAGCCATGTAACAAGAGCAATATTATACAGGCTGTAAGGAAAGCCACCAGTTTT